>OX328123.1:68103513-68210513 GCA_946811695.1 Gonocerus acuteangulatus
ACGAGCATGGGTTTCAGATCTCCTCTACAAAGACTGTATCCGTCCTATTTACCCCTCGTAAAGTCAACGATCCACCTTCACTCTACATAAATAACATTTTAATTAAGAATAATCAAAATGCAGAATTTTTGGGCCTAACCTTTGACCGCAATCTAAATTGGTGCTCACATCTAAAAACTCCTAAAGATAAATGTTTGCAGTCAATGAATATACTTAAAATGTTAGCAAATACATCTTGGGGAGGAGATCGAACGAGTATGCTCATGCTCTATCGAAGCCTTATCAGATCCAAGTTAGACTATGGATGCATGGCCTATGGCTCTGCCTCTCCGAAAACTCTACAAATGATAGACACCATTCACCATTCTGGCATTAGAATTGCTACCGGAGCTTTCCGTTCCAGCCCCGTGCTGATTCTTTACGCGGAATCTGGAGAACATCCCCTTGAAACACGTAGAAACCAGCTTTCTCTTAATTATTATTTATCTATAAAAGCCAATCCTTCCCACCCGCTTAATGAATGTTTTTCGTACCTCAATAATATACAAAACTACAGAAATAGAAGAAAACCTTTCACTATCAGAATTCAGGATCTCCTTCAAAGCCTAAATCTCTTAGAAAACCCACCAATCCTACCGGAAATACCTTATAATGATGCACCCTTGACTCTGCCTCCTGTTACAATGAATCTTTCTCTAACTAAGTTCATTAAGAAGCAAACGATTCAACAAATCTTCCTACATGAATATAATAAGATTCGTAGCGAAATGCCTTCCTCTTCTGTAGTTTTTACCGACGGTTCTAAAAGCGATGATGGAGTTGGTGCAGCATTTTTGTCCGACAGTGGTTCAGGAATGTTCTCTTTACCCCCTGAAGCATCCATCTTCACTGGGGAATTAGTTGCCATACCCAAAGCCCTCAATACCGTAACCCCTCAAATATCTAAATTAACTGTTTTTTCCGACTCTCTTTCTGCTCTTCTAGCATTACAAAATTCCTATTTTAAGCACCCAGTAATTGTAGATATATTCACTTCTCTTGTGTCCCTCATTAAAAATAACTGCGAAGTCACATTCTGCTGGATTCCCAGCCACTCCGGTATAAAGGAAAACGAGGAAGTTGATTGTTTAGCGAAAAGAGCCATTAGAGAAGGGACTCGTGTTCCAACTATCACATTCAATGATTTTGCCTTACCCGTAAAACGGAAGACATGGGAACCATGGGAAAAGAAATGGTTTACAATCACTGATAATAAATTGAGGCAACTTAAATCTAGTGTCCAATCGTGGAGGTCATCGGTGCGCCGGACGAGAAGGGAGGAAATTGTTATAACCCGTCTTCGTATAGGCCACACGAAAGTTACTCACTCATAGCTAATGTCAAGGGAAGATCCACCGATGTGTGAAGTTTGTGGCACAATCATAACAGTCAAGCATATTCTTCTAGACTGCCAATCATACGCCATGGAAAGACAATTAAATCAACTAGGGACAACAATTGATGAAATTATAGGCAATGATTCAACAAATTTAACAAAATTGATAAAATTCTTAAAATCAAGTGGTTTATTCGATAATTTATAGCTTTAGTAATTTTGATTTCAATATAAAATTAGTTTGAATGAGGAGCGATTCGGGGTGGGGGGTGTGCTAGCGTCCGGGGGCTTTGCATCGGCCTCTAGACCAGAACGGTCCCAGTCATGGTGGGATGTGGTGGGTACTAAGGAAGCCATGCTATGTAAACCCAGCACATCCCACGACACGACTCATGCCTGTAAGAGTCTCATCATAGACTCCAAGAGAGAGCTAGTGCTGGGTCCTCGGCTGTCCTCTGCTCCTCTACTTCGGATCGTTCTTCTCACCTCACCTTTATTTATTTTCATTTTATAATTATTTATTTACTTATGTTTTTTCTAAACAACAAGTAAAGAAAATTATATATAGAATACTCAATTGACTCCAGCAAAAATACTAACTTTCATAAATAATTTAGTTTTGTAAATGCGAAACAGCAATATTTACAATGTCTCTTCGGTGAGGTGTAGCTTCTCTCCCTATCTGTGGCCTGGGATCCGCCGGGTTCGGTCCTGCCGGGACATCGCTGTACTCTCTGGACTGTCACAGTCCCGGGCTCTGGAGATTGTGGACGCCCTCCCGGGTGAGGGGGCGAGCATAACTCCCTGTAGAGCCTTGCATGATTAAGTTTCCCCTCATGAAGCATTTTTACAACGAGAGCAGTGCAGCGGTGTCGCGGTGGTTCTGGGCTCGGACGGTGTCCGTTCCGCGATGTGGGTGGAAGGCTTTTAGATTTTCTTTTTGAATTATTTTTCCCTTCCTGATTTCAATTCTTCATTTTCCATATAATCAACTTTAAAGAGTATATTTACATTTATTTAAGAAACTCCTTCCTTTGTTGGGTGCCCATGACCTCTCACGGTTGAATACACCCTTCCAAACAATAAAAAAAAAACATCTTTCCACGTAATTTAATAAACAAGGGAAACAAAAAACAAAAATATGAATTGACGAAGTTGTTCTAAATTTTATTAGCTTTCATTTAAAAAATCAGGGATTAAATCATTACGGGCTGTACAGATGGTTAAATAACATTAAACAGATGGTTGGAAGGGCAAGGATATAGTTTGGCTGAGGAGCTTGTTGGAAATGGAGCTGGAGAAAACAAAGGGGCGCTACGAAAACATAGCTTCGTCGTAGAGGAACAGGATAAGCTCTACAAATAGAGGGCTACGAGAAATTGCCTTTCTGTCATGACAACATTGTAGCAGTATTACAAATCCATCTATCCACGGTGTGGGTTTATACATTCTAGGGCAGATTATTCTATAGACAATCCTGAACTATACATAACGAAATAAAAAAGATTTTTTTTTTTCCAATCATACATTCCATGATTATTTACGTAGAGAGAGAGGAGGGGGAGAGAGAGAGAGAGAGAGAGAGAGAGAGAGAGAGAGAGAGAGAGAGAGAGAGAGGGAGAGAGAGGGAGAGAGAGAGAGAGAGAGAGAGAGAGAGAGTGAGAGAGAGAGAGGGGGGAGAGGGAGAGGGAGAGAGAGAGAGAGAGAGAGAGAGAGAGAGGGAGGGGAGAGAGAGAGGGAAGGAGGGGGGGGGGGGAGAGAGAGAGAGAGAGAGAGAGAGAGAGAGAGAGAGAGAGAGAATAAAAATTTATTTGAACTATACATTTCTTACGAGGTGTCAAGACATTTACAAGACTTATTAACACAATTACATTGAAATTGAATTTTTATATTAAAGATAAATAAATAAAAATAGTCTTTACATTTATTATAAGTTATTAAACAAAGACTAAACATAAAATCAGCATTTTTCATAAGCTTTTAATAATTTAAAGTATACTCTACATGATTATTTCTATTGCAATCTACATTTTTAACCAAAGTTATTAGCTCATTGCTTCATAGAAAGAGAAATCACTTATGCTACACTAAATGAGTCACTTTTACTACAATAACAGAGTCACTTATATTACAATTGAGGAACAATGGGCATCACTGTGGCCGCAAGGATGTACGAGCAAGGCTCTCAGAGAAAAAAAAAAACCAGCAAACAAATATGGAAAAACGGTTTACGCCACTCTGGGAGAGACGAATTAATTTTTGCAAGATTGGGAATAGGTGGTCACTGTGTGCTAACACATACAGACCTCCTAAAATTTCTACACCCACCGTTGAACATGCAACTTAGCATTGTCTCTGGAACATACCATCATTTTTTGCAAAAAGTTTAAGAACCATTATATACCTCCTACATTAGAGGTAGTATTGAATGAGAGAAGAAGCGACCATTCAGAAACTAATAAGCAACCTAAAGGAGAGCAGATTACATACTAAACTATAGTCAATCCGTACGGCCAATGACCCACATTTGCCACATGGGGAGACGCAAAATAATTTTTAAAAATTAAAAGAGTCATTAAAAACGTATGGATCTAAAATTTATTAAAATAAAACTTATTTGTTTCACTACAACAATCAGTGAATTAAATATTTTTAGATGACTTATTGATTAAGTTGAGAACATCCACCACCTAATTTCAGTCCTTGTGCCTCCTTCATTATAGGTGGAAATAATCTGACTTATTTTCTGTTTTTCTGTCGAAATAATAGTTTCCTATTGACAAACTGAAAGATCGATCTAGATCAGCCGCAAAGTCCGGTTCTTTTTCCTCTCTACTGACCGAATCCTGGATCTTGGACTAGTTCCTTGGAAAGGACCTTATCCAACTAACCCATTAGTGGTGTAATGTCACACCCAGCCTGTTCTCTATTGACGTTTCCTTTCTTACTAACCATCATTGATTTTTTTAACTTCAATATTATACAATCGCTATAAGAGCTCCTTGATATGACTGTGGGGCTTATTAAGAATGATTGTTTTCTATAATGACTTAAATTTGCACTTTCGCGTAAATAGTTAAATGTTCTCTTTCTCCAAAAAGTATTAGCTGTTGATGCATGAAAAGTTAATCTATGCTAACACTACATTAGAGGTTTTAGAGAATAATGCCTCTATATGAATGTACGCATACAAGAAGTGGATATACAGAAACTGAAAACCTGTTTATAAAAATAAATCATCGGAAGTATTCAATGATTAGAATCAAGAGAGTCTTTATTTTATGCACTTCTACTCACAAGGGGAGTATACAGCGGTGGGGCCACCGATCTGGTCCATTTTTTCCTGGTGATTCTACATCGAAAAATAGTCGACACATGTCCGAGCGTTCCATCCAATGCACCTTAGGAGCCGAGAAATAAAATAAAATAGGTTGAAAGTGCTTTATTTTTTATATCGAGTTTAGAAAATGATATCGACATGATTCTTTCACCAATTCATTTATTTTATAGAGTAAATTAAAGGAAAAATATAATCGTTAAACAATAATTTATATTTCGTCAAATAAATTCAATATTATGCTTACGTTTTCAAGTAACCTAGTATTATACATTTTATTACGCCAAAAATAATAGCAGATTTAAAATCAGCACCTCACGAAACCCGAATGTGGTGAATATCATTGAAAAGAAAAAATAATAATTTTTCCCAGTCTGGAAGAGACTAAACATTTGTAAGCGAAAAAGTAACGTGACGTTTTGAAATTCAATATCTCCTCTTGAGATAATCCGATTTTTACGTCATTGAAATCTTTCAAAAGAAAAAAGACTCTTTTTTCTAACCATATAAAGGACTATTGTATTATCTCAAAAGGTACTTGCAAAAAATGGTTCTCAAAATCAAAGTAAATTGTAAGTTGCATCCACACAGCTTACATTTGATCCATCTGACAAATTTTGTTTCCTCAGTGATCAAGCTGAATGGAGTTTGAAAATTGATTCAATACTTGACAAACCGCCTGCATACATGAAAAACCGTGTATCCCGTAAGGAAACATAATATGCCGCTGTTTCAAAATGGCATTCATTAATATGAACATTTATTATTTCACTAAACTCGAAAGAACGTTGTTAATTCATTTCCCGCACACTCCCTGTTAAACTTTTCTCATTACTCCAGACCCAACTCTGTTCTAGAATTTCTAAATGATCATGGGATATCTAAGGAGACTTTATTTATTTTTAAACATTATAAAATCATTGGACATACAAAAAACAAAATACGAAATATACTATGGGAAAGAAGTGCAATTTCTTCACTTGTTTACTTCAAATGAACTTAAAATGAAATTTTTCAGGCAATTAGAAATTGTTTACAAATATTTTACAAAATGGGACTGTATTTAACTAAGTTCGTACCTTACAACTAATTATACGGTCTACATGTGCATTGGCTGGATAAGCTTAACTTGCTATACAGTGATTTGAAGCATGGTATCCTAATTCGGAAGTTACCCGTGCTTAAAACACGAGGATAAGGATTCACTACTCGGAGTTTCAATCAATACTCATACTGCTTTAGGAATTCCAGGGTTAATTCTCTACACATAAGAATCCACATAAAAACTTATATCTATAAAAATAAAAATCACGTGTCTGCCTGTTTGTCCGTTTGTCTGTTTGTTCCTGATACAAACCCACACCGTTTGACCGATTTTGACCAAACTTGAAATACTGGTAGGTCTTGATCCGGGAAGTCTCGTAGGCTAAGTCCAAAACGTCTACCAGGTGTCTGTCTGTATGTTTGTTCCTTATATAAATCCACACTCTTCGTCCGATTTTGACCAAACGTGGCACACATGTAGGTATTGATACGATGAGTGTCATTGGCTAGGTCATAAACGTCTACCAGCTGTGTGTCTGTATGATTGTTCCTAATACAAATCCACACCGTTTGACCGATTTTGATCAAACTTGGCAAACACATGTAGGTCTTGATTAGGGGACAGCCATAGGCTAGGTTATAAGCATTTATGACTCACAGTTCGGAGGGCTCGAAACAATGAAAGGGGGTCCTAATTTATATTTGATTTTATAGATGCAGAAAGTAGGCGTAGCATATCCCGCCGGGTGCCACCAATATTAAATAAATAAATGCAAAACCATTCCTTTTTATTCTGAATAAAAGGTATCAAAAAATTCCAAACCTGCAATACAGGAAGGAAAGGCTGGTTAGTCTAATTGAAATTTAAGGAGCAGGATTTGAATCCTTCAAGAACGTTCAATACAAATAAAGGCAAAAAATACGCTAGTTTTTAGACTTATCAAACTCGAAGAATTATCTCAAATAACTAATCCACTCAAAATTGCAATACGAATGGCTTCTGAATATACATAACAAGCTAAACGAGATTCACCACCTTGGCATGGAAAAGCTTATCTCAAGACACTAGGCGAGATGAGGTGGTTCTGTCAAGAATAAGAATAGGACACACTAATCTCACCCATGCTTATTTATTCAAAAAAAGAATCTAGGCTAGAATGCACAGCTTTCGGTCAAAATCGTTCTATTAAAAATATTTTCACGGAATGCAGAGACTACGTAACCGTTCGGAACCAAATAGACATTCATGGTCCTCTCTGTCATTTACTTGCAGATGATCATGAATTGCGCCAGAGAACGTTGAGATTCTTGAGAGTAAGAAATCATTATTATAAAATATAATTAACTCTCCGTCGATCACCTGGGGTCTTGGCGGACCCCACGGACACTATGCCCTTTCTCCCTTATAGCCACCGAATCTCTTCCTTTCTGTTCTTTGAGTCGTGATCCGAAGATCGGCAGTATCAAATCACTCATAAAGAACAGTCTACCCCTCAAATTGATTATTTCTTGTTGAAAAACAAGGTTGGCTTCCGTGATATGTTTTTTTAGGATATTTAAATGTATTTTATTTTTCCAATTTAATTAGTTTGCATCATGGTAGTATCTAGTATCAAAATAAAACTGAATTCGTCGAATTTTACAATCTGACGAAAGGATTCCATTTTCCTGTGTTATTGTCTTTCTGTAATGCAATTTCAAATCCTACAACTACAATTTTGGATCCTGAGACTCCATATTTAGAGGGCATCTTCACTGATACCTACAAATTGATTGGACATTATTTTGAAGGTACTTTTTTTTTTCTTTTTTTTTTTTTTTTTTTTTTTTTCTACGGCGCATCTACATCTAGGTCATTAGCGCCGACATCCAGGGTGTAGCGAGGAATTTTACAATTTCTAGTACATTTCATTTACGGTAGTTGATTTTATTTTTACTGATTAATTGATTTTTTTGTCTCTATTTTTTGTGATTTTATTTCCAGTTATTACTATTTACAAATACAATAGGCAACAATGACCTTCATGGTTGAATCGAATTACAAAAAAATAAATAAATAAATTGGAAGAATGTCTGGGTGAACTCAGTAATAGTATATAATGTTCTGACAAACTACGGCTCGCTGTGGATAGTTTTGGAATTTCGCAAAGTTCAGAGCAGGCTGGACAGCTTTCAAACTTGTTCGCTCTGATTGTCCGCTTTCTGTTTGACTAACCATTTACCAGCAGGGCGTTGGAGTTGGAATGAATGCTAAATATTAACCCCTTGGCTATATCTGACGACTGATAATCGACATGTACTGGCTTTGCCTCACTTAGGACGGACTGCTAAGACTTGATATTTGTACATCTACGGATGACGAGAGCAAGTCTTTGTTCAAACTTTAACAATACTTAACGGATACATTCTCGCTCTTGTACCTAAGATCTTTAAGTATATATGGTGTAGTGTGTATAAATAAGGTTTAGTTTTAAGTCCAACTCCTGGTTCCAAACAGTTGTGTCTGGAGCTCTCCACGTATATATGAATAAATTTTGGGAGGGTGGAAAAAAAAGGAAAAAATATATACATACAAAAGAAAGTTATTGAAAAAAAAATAATAATTCGTATTTTGTGATTCCTTAATTTTAATAATTACTATACCTCGCTAGAATACATTTCACAAAATATACTTCCTTTGTCTAGGAATAAGTAACTACAGCATTTGAGCTGCTAGTGTTGTTGTTCTTTTGTTTTATTTTTGGTAAAGAGTAATCCATAATTAAGTGTACGATTTCTTTCAAAAAGCTCACATTGAACGCAAGACAAAGACCTTTTTACAATATAAGCAAAACGAAGAAATTTTAAAGAAATTAAGAAAGCAATATTAGACAAAAAAACGTTTTAAAAAGAAGAAAAGCTTTATTTAAAAAACAAATAAAGATTGCTGCCCAAGTCTATTGGGTTTCTACACACACAATCTGCTAATCATTCTTTCACTGGTTGCTTTTGGGATTTATTATTTAAGCAGGTAATTGTAACAATTCTATCTTCATGATTCTGCATATAAGTACCCAGGAATGTTTTCTTCCTGTCTTAGAGCATGCCTTTTTATCTACTGTAACCCGATCTCTAATCAAACAAGACCTGAGGTGTTGGTAAACAGGTGTATTTTTAACTTCTTGTTGGTCTAGCAAAGATCCACACAAATAGATCAAAGTTACTGCGTCAAAAATAAGCATAAATTATCGCATGCAGCTAACAATAAATTTGTCTATATGTTTTTATTTAAGAGCATAAAAACATAAAGCGTAATAATGGATAGATTTGGCATCTAGAAATTAAGATAGGTATGTAAAAGCTTAAAAATAGTTATAAACTGATTAAAAAGTGAGCTGTGAATAATTTGAAGTGAGGCAGTTTATTTTTAATAAAGAGTCAGAATACCGAAAATTAACATGTTAATGGATTCACAAAAAACAAATATTACTCATTTATTTATTTTTTTTTTTTTTTTTTGGATTACCAAAATAAAATAATATTGTTATTAAAATGAATAGCTGTTATATTCCCTTCGTGCTTCAAACGATAAAAATTACTTATGTTGAAAATACTAAAACACACTGTAATTCAAGCAGATCCCTAAGAACTGATTTTAGTTTTCATTCTATAATTTATAAATCTGGAACAATTACTTACCAAAATAGAATTTGAACATTCTCTGTGCAGGTACTTAATAAAATTCAAAAATATTAACTTAATGGCGAAATGTCCATGTAAAATATACTTAATGTTGCATGGAACTTACTTATTTGAGCTGGGTTTGATGGATAGCACCAGTCCAATGGATGTGGCCTTTATTACTGCAGTAGAGGTCAAGGTAATAATATGAGGGTGTGTCAGCTCCATCATGGAGGTTGATGGAGAAGCTTTAATATCGAGAGAGAAATTATAAAGCCTTCTTCACAATAGTTTTATTAAAGTTCAAGAAGGATAATACACCACCATAAAAGTAGCACCTATAAAATGTAACACCTATAAAAAGATAAGCTCAGGTAGAAACAAGATAGATGTATTTATGTGAAAATAAAATATTTTTCTCAGTATATTATTCGTCGTGAATTGACAGGTAGAAAACTTAAATAATTTCAGTTGTCGCACACCGAAGAAATGTTCCACATGAGCGCATTCCTTTATGTTGCCATAATAGTGACAAGAAGGAACAAATATATGAAGTTAGAAAGATGATTATAATATTGTTTCCAGCTTTATTGTGCCTTTATTATGTTTTGCAGATCATGAAAAAAAAATTATATAATAATTTGAAGAAAAATATGCTGGAGATTTCTGAATGACACTTGTTCAAACGTGAAAATTAATACCTATACTCTTTTTTTTTTTTTTTTTGTTTAAATTTAAGGCGTGTCAACCGTTGGGGTCATTAACGCCAGTAGAGTACCTATACTCTTTAATAGAATAATTCGAAAGTCTTTGTTTTTACGATTCCCATAAATATAGTACAAACAATATATACATTCTTTTAAATTTGTTGGATGCTTAAGGATGGTAAAATTATTTACGTCCAACGTGTTTAGTTCGTGCCTCTTCAAAAGTACGTTTAAAAATAAATTTGATTTTTCACATCAAAATATGAAAAATATTTAAAGTTGTAATGAATATTATAAAATGAATGATGAATGAAAATATATATATATATATATATATATATATATATATATATATATATATATATATATATATATTAATTCGCCTTGTTAGAAAGTCTCTTCGTCACCATGTACTTACTGGCAATGGGAGTAGGCTTAATGTATGAAGATTACCAATATGGCTGCAAATGTTAAGGACCTGTATTTTCATGAGTATGGTTTTACTGAGATCGATTCGTCAAAACTAATGAATTAGGTCTTAATCTACCATTTTAAGGTAAAGATCTATAGAAGTTTAGTAAAATAACAAAAAACAATAAAATGGCAGCAAAATATAATGTTTTACAGTAGTGTAAATTTCTATATTAAGGAGTCATCTCAAATGCTTTGAAAAATAGGATTCAACAACATTTAAAAAATATTGACGATCAAAAAAACTGCTTCAACCCTGCCTATGAAAACTAGCTTTCATTTCACATTAGCAATATAATAACTGTAGATGAAGGAAAAAATACAGATGTAAAAAATAAAGAAAAATATTCATAGTATAAACAAAAAAAAATCAGTAAACAAAAGAACCTATATACATTTACATAGACATAGCCTCTATATGGATGACGTTCAGAACACATAAGGGATGTACAAACAAGTTTAAGTTATTTTATTTGATTGTAATGTTGCCTTTGTTGATGGGTGTTAACAGGACACTGAGGATGAGGTGCTGACCTCGAAAACGTTTTGTTAAATTAAAGGAATTAAACAGTGGAGGTGTGTTGACTTGTTTTTGCATCCTGGTTACGATGTACAAACAATTTTATTTTATATAATTTATTAACAAGTAAATAGATTTTACTTTGGTTTTATAAATTTAACAATTAATAATATTTTTAAGTGTATGGTATTTCTTACTAACGCCGCGAAAAAATTCTTACAAAGTTTTAAATTAAAAAAGTATAAAAAGAAAATGTTTTGTCATTTTTTAAAAGATGCGGGAATATTTTCCCATTATACAGAAAACTGAACCGACAAATCTAATAAGATCCTTTGAATTATCTGTTAGCAATAAAAGCATGCAGATATAAACATCTGGAATAAGAGGACCGAGAGAACATCAAAACTTGATGATAACATTCGTCTCTAAATCTACAAAAGTCCGTCTCGCAGGAACTGGATCATCTTAGCGCCCGTTCATGTCCCTAGTGTCATTTGATAAGCTTAGAAAAGAAATAAACTTATTTTTTTTTATATATCTCGTGAAAATTATCAAAATCCTCTCGAACATCTCGAATAAAAGTGATATTAAGGCGTCAGGGAGACCGACAGTACCTAACTTATACACAGAAGCGGAAATTACACAATCCGGCTCTCATTCTAAAGCAAAGCTCTATAAATCAATAGAAAATATGCCTAATCAAGCCTTCCAAAACTTTTTATGTCTGTTAATAAAATATTTTATTCTAACCCTTCCTAAACTCCAAACGTAACAAAAATTTCAACATATTAGTTTTAATGAAAGTAAAACATGCAGAAAATGTTTCAACTGAATCCCATGATTCTAAGTACCCAAACCAAAAACGGTATTCAAAAACTGTTTTTCCAATTTTCTCGAAAACGGTTAAAGCTATCGCCTTGGTTTCATTCGTTTTCCCAGCCCAAGAAGCCTATAAAACGAGTACTTACAAGCTTATAAACTCAAAAACGTACGCGTTACGATTTTTTTTGCGCGAGTTTCGCCCCAAACGTCATCTTCCAGTGGACGGATTCTGCTGGTTAACAAACTTGACCTTTCAAATTGGACGACGGATTTTTGTACCAAATTTCATCACAATCGGACCATTAAGGAAACCAGAAATGAGCGAACAGACAAATATATACATAAATATATACACATATATATATATATATATATATATATATATATATATATATATATATATATATATATATACAAATTTGAACCACCGTTATTTTCGGTCTCTAGGGGTTCTGAAACGCGAAATTTTCTAGTCGGCACTTCCGGATTGTTTCATTGTATCAACCTTATAAGCGGGGTTCCTCCCTATGGGGGAGGGAGGAACCGCGCTAAAATGAGAATCAAATTATGAGCGACGAAGCGGAAATAATTTCATTATTATAACTTACCTATTCAAGTGCTTTTACGACTATGAAGATTTAGTGTTAACAATAGATGATGTTGTAGTGTTCAGCGAAACATACCGTAAATAGTGCTTCTACTGGAATACTGCTTTCATTGTTCAGGGTTTATCTAACCATTACAGCATCCTCAAGACTAGCACAATACCTTTCCTCTCTTCAATACCCAGAACTCTATTCAAATATTCTCTATCCTAAATCATATTCCAAGTATTTTAGAGAGTAGAATATATATAAACAAAATAAAAACATTAATAGATCTTCTATTTTACATTTGTAATGAAAAACTCTGTCCATTAGTAACTTTATAATTAGTTTTCTTGAAGTGTTTCGTGTATGCGTGGAACTACACGACTTAAAAAAATACTAAAATTTCGCTTTTTCATCTATTGATCTTGTTGGATAATAAAAGCGTCCCCGCTGAAAAAATAGAACTTCTTACAATAATAAAACCGGAAAGAGACAGAGCGAGCCTAGTGGTAGAAGTCAGAACCCTAAAACCCGTTAGAAGTCTTAACAGAACAAAGGTATCCCTAGTGCGAGCTTTCCGGACCTACGTTTTGGCGGGTGAAATCTATTCAAATAGTTCAAAGTAACCCCCCCCCCTCCCCTCTTCCGATAGACCGATTTAGTTCATTTTTCCAACCCTTCATTCTCATAAATTTATTACCGATTAAATTTATTTTGCCAACACATTTTTGTATTAAGCAGACCAAAAGGAAAACCGAGTTGGGCAAATAACTTCTTTGGGTTTGGAGAAATCCCCTCCAGATGGACCGATTTTGCCGGTTAACGAACTCATTCAATCATTTGCTAGAGGGATACCATAAACTAAGCTTCATGACGAAAAATCATAGTATTTATCGGCTCATTAATAATACATGTATATGTATATATATATACATGTGTGTGTGTGTGTGTGTGTGTGTGTGTGTGTGTGTGTGTGTGTGTGTGTGATATTAATCCATTCTAGTTGCCAGTTTTGTTGTTTGGAATTCCGATGGGTTCTGGTTACATCTTTCGAGTACAGTTTGTAAGGAGAATAATAAAGAAAAGGAACGAAATGCCCAGAGAGGTTTTTGTCATGAATGCCCAAGAGTATTTGAATAGGACGGTTTCTTGTTATTTCTCCCCCTTCTTATCAACCCTTCTCCTTCACAAAACATCATTCCTTTTACAATCTCACAATATTTTGATATTGTTTGCTTCCAAATTTATTATCTATTCTATACTCTTTAATAGAATAATTCGAAAGTCTTAGTTTTTACGATCCCACGTACAATATATACATCCTTTTAAATTTGTTGGATGCTTGAGGATGGTAAAATTATTTACGTCCAACGTGTTTAGTTCGTGCCTCTTCAAAAGTACGTTTAAAAATAAATTTAATTTTTCACGTCAAAATATAGTAGGTATATCGGGAATGGAATAAATATTAACAACAATTAGATTTTCTTTTTTTCATTTCACTTAAATTAAATTTCCAACAAGGAATTCTTTTTCATTGATCTATTCGCAGTATCAATGAAAAAGAATGCCTTGTTGGAAATTAAATTTATGTGATATGAAAAAAGAAAATCTAATTGTTGTTAATATTTATTCCATTTCCGATATACCTACTAGAACATGGCGAGACCCGTTCTTTCTTCGTTAAAATTAATTTTCTTACTCTTATCAATGGAGCAATTAGCAGCTTTCAATTAACTCTGAGATATAACAACCAAAACGGTTGGTTGTAAAAGAAAGAAAAAATGGTATCACTCCGTTAAAGTAAAAAATAAAATTCTAATATATTCCTCGGTCGGGAATTCGACCAATAAACCTTCTAAGACAGCTTCCAGAAATGTAAGATGTTTTCCATTTTAAATCTTTTTAGCATAAGAATTTATTGATATAATTTAATATTAGAAGTACTCTTTTCACAGGAAATTTTATATTCTTAATTATCATATTTCTCCAAATTCAAGTTGTAGGGCATGAGCACCCCCTCCATAAAACGAATTATGAAATTAATAGTAACAAAAATCAATATTATTGTTTTAATCAAAGCACCAGCTATTTATTAGGTGCAATGTTTTTGTTGATGTCTCATTTAATGGGTTCTGAACAGTTCAAGAATCGTACCTAAAATATCCGGGGCCAGAAGTCTGTATTTCAACAGAACAGCCCGAGACCCTACAAACCATGGTTCTTAGAAGTGAGGGTTGTTGGAATTGTGGGATTTACTAACTATATAAAAATCAATTTAATATATTTTGAAGGCAATCATGATAGTAAGTAGTAAATAAATATATGATGCATTTTATTAATAAAAGTCATTTTCACAAATATAATGTACAAAATATTTATCCTTATTTGTAAATAATTATCTATACTATTAAGCATATTATGTTTTTGATATAAATAACAATTAAAATCTAGTTATTTACAAACGCCCTTAGACGAATCTATATATAATGACAAATAAAATATTATTAGCTTAATAACTTATTCTTCTTAAGGAAGGCAATATGATATAAAAATAAAAGACAATAAGAAGTATAGTAGATTAGTACTTCAGTAAAATTATACTCTCTAATTTTATTAATCCCAAAATAATTTCATGAAAATTGTTGACAACGAGCAAGTGAAAAAAAAATATGAGGTATATGAAAAATATCTATTTAATTGATCATAAATCCAATATACGCTCGTGAATGAGCACAATAAAATCAGAAATTTCTTAATTAAATAGTAATTTTACTGAGTTAAATTTAACATTGTATTATATAAGAATATTAAATATTTTCTTTACATGTAGCTCTTATATCTTAACATACAATCTGAAATGTTATGTTAATATGTAGGATCATAAAAACTGCTTCTTTAATTTTATGGAGAAAATTACCTAATAAATATGTACCCATAGCCATATTAACGATTCATATGATATGTAGCACTATTTCATGTAGGTACGTACGTTTTTAAGTATTTATTTTTCTTAGGAATATGCAGGACTCCCTTGGGAACCAATGCGATGATGTTGCTCTCCAAAAACGTTGAAAGATAGACAAACGTTGAGATCCTACCATCCAAAACGTAAAAGAAAACCGTTACTTCTATATCATCATCTCGGGGTGCCCGAAATAAATCTCCCCCCCCCCCTCATAAACCTATTTTCTCGTTAACTAACCTGTGCAATCGTTTGTTATAGGGATGCCGTTTACGAAGATCTTAGCGAAAACATAAACATTGTCGTCGCTATTGTTCAACAGACAAAAGCACAAATACATATACCTATGAATATAAATAAATAAATAATATATATATATATATATATATATATATATATATATATATATATATATATATATATATATATATATATACACATATATATATATTATTATGTATGTGGATACCTAAAACAAGAATTAAACCGCGATGCCGTCCAAGTACCGTATTTGAGTGTCTTTCCCAATTTTTCTCTACCCTTAGACCAGGGAGGCTTAATGTAAATTGCTCCCTTCATCAACATTTTTTTAAAATTAATTTAAGCATTATAGATGCTCGGACTGCCAAGATCGTTAGTACCTAATTTCACGTCTATAAAATCTCTTTCTTTTTATTTTCTTTTATTATCCATCACTCTTCACTCCATCACTCATCATCATCGTTCCATCACTTTTTCTGTCATTCGTTAGACTTCTTCTTCTTTATTGAAAAAGATCTTGCCTTCTTTTCTCGTTTTCTTCAGTGCGTACTCCTTCCCTATCCCCTGGTAGAACGATTGATCACTCCCCCCCCCCCTTCGTCCAGGTCTTTTCATTTTTTTCTTCTGTTCAACTGTTCAATACAACAATCAATACCTTCTTCATTTCCACTTAAAAGAGTATATTTTTATTTTCATTCTTCTAAACTCTCATATACAACTATATTGTTGGTTCTCGACGTGGTCTAGTGTCTAACGCTTTTGATTCTCATGTGGGAAATAGAGGTTCGAGTTCTACCGGCAGCAGGGATTTTTACAGGACCCTTTGAGAAAATTCTCTCACAGTGAATGTCGGCCCTAAAGGCCTAAATGTCGTTTCGCCTTAAAAAAAGAGAAAAAAAACATTGTTATTATTTCTTTACTACACTTAATTACCCATTCCTGTTATTCTTCTCATTTCAAATATTTACCAAATCGAATTGTCTTAATTCTTTTTGTATACAGATTCTTTTTATCTATTACAATTACCGATTGAGTCAAATTTAATCGCATTCTACTCTTCATTGAAAAATAGAACTCATCCTCAGGGAATAGTTCTAAAAACCTGTGAAAAAGTTCAAAAGCACGAACTTCTTTACAAAAAGACCTGCTCCTGATCAGAAATAGAACATAAATTTATTTTATCACAAATCAATGTCATACTTACTAAAAAAAATATATATTCTTATATTCTCACTTAATAATTATTTACAGTGTTCTTATTATTCTAATATTAATTAATACGTTCTACATAGCACATAGATATGTACAGTTTAGGCTTCAGGACACAGGTGTCATTTGATTTCTTACAAAACATTGTTGGCTTTATCATGTAAGAAATTGAGGCCAAGAAACATTTAACATTAAGATGAGCTAGTTATTGAATATTTAGTGTAAGGATATTATATTATTACTATATCTATTAAGATTCTTCTAGTGATATTTCTAATATTTCTTTTTACTAAGCTATCCACACAGCTATTACATATTCAAAATGTTTAGGTTTTATACCCCAAAAGGAACAAATAATTCTTCCAACAATAAATTTTCGTTTTGTTGAAATGTTTATGCTAAGTAAAACTTATATTTATAGTATTCATTAGAACAATTATGTACATATATAATTATAAGTTACGTAGGTATATACAATTCTTATAACATAGTTCTACAGAATTATCAATTAAATGAATCATTATTGTTATGAATCATTATAGGCTTACGAACAATGAAAGTGATCACATGACCTAACAGGTGGAAGATTCTTCTTTACAGCACCGCTTTTCATAAGTCGTTTAATGATGTCATAATCAATTCCCCCAGAATTTCCGATACCACATAGGTGAGAACATGTAATGAATTTTAATGAAATGACAAGTTCAATTTATACTTATCTGGTACACGCATTCTGATGAATAATTTTGAATTTGACAGAATTACGTTAAATAATATAAAATATAAAATTTCCTGAAACTTGCAGGCATAAAATTAGTGGAAGAGTCAGAATTAAAAGGTTCTAAATTGATTGCCTGGCTGACAGAGAGACGTAAGGAGGTTGTTACGGGAGTGAACAGAGATCTTAAATTTAAGGAGTTGAAATATGTAAGAAAGATTTTGAGATTGAACGACTTGGTAAAGGACTGACCCGAAAATCTACTGGCGACGATAAAAAGGAAATAGCCAATTCAACTCGCGTTAGATGTGCGATATATGGGAGTATCTGGAGATCCCGAAGATAAAATGGATGAAACAGTATTTTTAGGAAACGAGATTAATACAACGAAAGTGTAAATTGACGTTTTATTGTTTTTCAGCCAGTCCATATTACTGAAAAATTAAAATGTACAGTATCTTCTAGAACAGTCCACTACTAATATAGCTAGGCCATAAATTCTCCAAGTCCAAATCTTCTATAAAAAATAATACATTTCTTCGCTACAAGTCATCTTCAATAAAACTCCTAGTGATTCACATTCCTAGTTTTTATTTATTATAAACTTGTCTCGCTTCTAAGGCGATTTTAATCCCTTAAATTGTTAACGTAACTGAAAACCCTAATAAAAGAAATCTATCAAAAGCCGTTGATCCCTTAACCTACTGAAATTGATACCTGAAAATGTTTGTAGCTTGCTTGAGAGCTACTGTTTAGTCATCCAATTTTCAAATGAGATTGTATAAATTTGTACGCAAAAGGTCCGAAAATATTGCCGTCTTTAGAAAATTCCTTCAAAATTTATTCAGTTGATTTTGGTTTCTGTATTTCGTAAGTACGTATTTCACTGTAAAGTCTACAACGCATAAGTGACAAGTGGGTTTTTTTAAGTTCTTTCATAATATGTCCATCTGGTTTGGCCTATTCTGAGTCAATCAAGTACTATTATTCAAATCATTTAATTTTAATCAGTTAATTTTGAATTTATTAATTGTTTACAGCCCATCCATTATTTTTCGTTCAGGACATCAAAATATATAGGGATGCTATATATCAATGTCATAAGAACCCAAGAGTATCAAAAACATGTATAGAAAATATTATCACTTCATATTAATAAGTTCAAAACTGTGGAATTTTCTTTTTAAAGTTATTTTTACATAATATAAAACCGCCTCGAAGAGATCATGGCTGGTTCATTCCGAATTCTTCAATCAGACTGCTTGCTCGCGGATGTAGTCCCTCATAGAGAAGGCATCTCCCGGAAGAGCCACACCTGACACCATCTCGCATACTAGTCATACAGGGGGTCCATCTTCTCCCCCCATGTCGCTAGACTATGTAGTCCTTGATGGATCCGTCTCTGTAGCTGTGGCGTAGCTGATCTCTACATTCTGCGTGGTGTCTCCCATCTGCAAGTCCTCGGGCTGCGAGCCGAGTCGCCTCCTCTTCGCCTGTGGTGGAGGCGAGCAGCACAGCTGTTTGAACACGCAGATGTAGCAGCTGAGAAGAGCGAGCATAGCTATCGTACCCACTGCCAAGATACCGATCAGGGCGAAACTTATCTGCTCTTCCATTTTTCTGTAAAAATAAAAATTTCGTTATAATTTGAAAATAATGGAAACCTCAAACTAACAATTAAGAATAAGGAAATAACTTCAGAACGAGGAATGCCTCTATTCATAAACATGTCCGTAATATCAAATCATTCAAATTATACCAAGCTTCTACAAGCTTCTTCATGTTTTATAATATTTTTCGATGAATGTTAGGCGACCAAATGGTTTGCTGACAAAGGTCCAGGCACTATTCCAATCAATTTTCAATAAATTTATTTTTTTATATTGGTTTTCTGTTCGTTTTTTAAATTTTCAACTTATAGTGGAATCTTTAACTCATCTGTCTCTCATATCCAGCCACAAACTAATATTCATGCCTTCTCTGTATCTTTTCAGTATACTGGGAGTTGTCTCTCTCCGTTTCCTTAAGTTTTTAGTCTAAGGATAATGATGTTGCGCCCTTCTAACGTCTTAGCATAAAAATCCTTTAGAAATGATTAAACTGAAAAAAAATGACGAAACAAAAAAGTGTCCGCTGGTGTTCGCGCATGCGCGGTACTGTAGTGTAAAAGACTGTATGTTGTAAAGTACATTACATAGGTTTGTCGGGGAGACCTAAAGCATACTTCCTGAATTTGTGCAGGAGGCCTAAACGCACTTTGTCCTTGTAAAGTTTCAAAAAGTCCGTCACGCAGGAGCTGCATAACTAAGCACTTTCCTCAGAATTTGGGTAGTGTAGACTGCTTTCCAGAACAATTTGCTTAAAATATCCTACATAAATAAAATAAAAACGTGAATAGTTCTCATTTTGTAATGAGTAACTGATCAATTATTAATTTGCATCCAGAGTTATGTTTACAGATGGTACCTACTACACTACGTAATAAATACAAAAATCCTCATATTATCGTATTTTGATCTAACGCAGGAACAGGATACAGTCACTCTAGTGGTAGAAAGCGCTCCTTGCGGCGGCTTTGTGAACCTACGTCTGCCGGCTTTTCTATTCAAATATATCACAAATTAAACCCCCGCTTTCCGATTGACCGATTCAGCTCATTTTTACAACACTTCTTTCTCATGAGTTACCCACGACGTATACAGCGTTTCGTTACAATACAGCAGAAATTACGACCGGTATGAGTATATTAGGAATTTGGGTCCGGAGTAAACCCCCCCTTCTAATGAACCGATTTAGTTTCTTTTTACAACAAATATTTACCTGTAGATTACCACTACGAATACCGAGTTTCGTCGAAATATACCAAAAATCACGGCTGGTAGTGGCGAATTGGTATTGTGGGTCCGGATTAAACCCCCCCTCCTAATGAACCGATTTCGTTTATTTTTACAACACATATTTTCCTGTGGATTAGCACTACGAATACCGAGTTTCGTCGAAATATACCAAAAATCACGGCTGGTAGTGGCGAATTGGTATTGTGGGTCCGGAGTAAACCCCCCCCCTTCTAATGAAGCGATTTAGTTCATTTTTATATCTCACTTTTCTCTCTATATTAACACTACGAATACCAAGTTTGGTTGAAATATAACAAATATTACGGCTGACATAGTCAAATACGTGTTTTGGGTTCGGGGTAAACCCCCCCTTCCGGTGGACCGACTTTGGTGGTTAACGAACTCGTTCAATCGTTTGCTAATTGAATGCTATATACCAAGTTTCGTGACGAAAAAACAAAAACTCTGGCCGCTATCGTGTTAACAGACACATATATATATATGCATATATATATATATATATATATATATATATATATATATATATATAGATATATATAAATTTTAACGGGGGTCATTTTCGGTGTCTACTAGGTAGGATTGATAAAGATTTGAAGAAATTTGTCAAAAATTCCGTCATGAGTCCAACCTCAATAGCTACTTTCCTTCGGAGGAAAGTGCTAAAAAATCTATTATGAATGACTCATATGTATATATATATATATATATATATATATATATATATATATATATATATCTTACAGATGGAGGTTTCAAATTCCCTAAAATCAAATTTAATCAGCTGGGAATAAATGCTTTTATTCCGTTTCGGCGAGTTATCAAATCACAAGTTACATCGACGTCCTGTACATAAGTTGTAACGTCCTTTGCGTGTTTTTTACCTCTTCTGCTATGGCATTCCGACAAAAATTAAGCAGGAGTAAGTACATTAAGGACGAGGGAAATAAAATTAAATATTTATGAATGATTTAAGCAGATGTTAATTAAGGATAAAATTTAATTCTTTTTTATAATCTTGGTATAGAAGATCCCGGTTATTAACAGTTATAAGGAAGTTTCAGATTATCTGGGCATTTTTTAAATTTCTTGAAAACGATAGAGTAATCTTGATAAGTGGAAGGACTCAATTTGAAAGCTGATTTTCTTGCAATTTTCGTAGGACGACCACAACCGGATACTTCACAACAAAAGCTTTAGAATGAGTTATTTTCGTCCGTTCTTTTTTTCTCATTTTGGTCTGGGCAATTGTTTTTTACATGCTTAGTAAAATAAGTTTATAACTTAAACAATATACGCAATATTGAGAAAGAATTCCGTGTTATTTATTGTGGTCGAAATGGAGAGAGAATTTTCGGGCATTAAGGCAAATGGAGCGCCTAAAATCTCGCATATCTACAAAATTTCTTTGCGGAAGGCGTGTAAATTTGTCAAAGTATAATTAGTTTATACAATGTACTTTTCCTACAAAAAGTCTCGAAAAAATTATTAACTGTTTCTATTCCTAATTTCTCAAATGACAATAAAGATAAAATTTTTATGGAAACGCGCTAGAATGAAGCAGTTTCTCCTTAAAAGAGTGATTCGTTTTATTCCATCTCTGGCGATTACAGAGCTTACTGAATAATGTTGAAATAATAAAAAAAGTCCAGAGTACATCACTGACACATACATATATATATATATATATATATATATATATATATATATATATATATATATATATACATTTCAATGAGTTTTTTCCCCCTAAAGAGCGCAATCAAAGTATTCATTTATTTGTGCATCCTCAGTAGATGTATGCCAACATAACTAGAATTCGCTAAATCAGTGCGATGTTAATATTACAGGCTAGAAAATAAATAATCCTTCCAACACTTCAAACCGGAAGGTTCTACGACTGGAGTTTGACAGTTCAAGTAAACATTTCAAAATACGAGCGTTGATCAATGTTACACAAAGAAAGTGATCAAGGAAAAGCTTGTCAAACTGTCAAGGCATATTCCCCTCAGAAACGTCAAAACAACAACAAAGCTTTCCCTTAAACATAGATTTTCGGGTTTTTCGACCAAGAAATTGATTGAAATTGTTATGAAAACTTATCTTGAGTTTTTAAATTACTATTTGCAAAAATCATTTCCATAGCAGCTGTGTAGAACGATCTGAAGTAGATGTATTTCGCCGTAAAGGTCTTCAGACTCATGCATTATAGCGATGTTTTGTGGGTTAGTATGCTCTCATAGGAAAGGACATTGCTCATTCAGGCAGACCTTTTCTGTACAATTTTTTGCCAAGATCTCGCCCTTTTAGGCCATTGTAAGTGTCCTTTAATCATCTTTAATTTGTGTTTTTTTTACGGCGCATCGACAGCTGGGCCATTAGCGCCGACACCCTAGGGGCAGCGAAAAATTTTCTCAGCGAGCCGTGAAATGAGAAAATTCCTGCCACCGGTGAGAATCGAACCCACCATCTCCCGCATGGGAGTCTAATGCGCTAGCCACTAGACCACGGGGAGGCCCAATCATTTTTAATTAAAGCTATAACACAAGGATTTGAATAAGTTTATTCATTCTCTCCCTGTAAGAATTAGTGCAAATGATATTGATTCTGAAATAGAGAGAAAGTCTACGATAAATATATGCTTCAATAATGGACCCCTTCCGAGCATATGTATTTTTCTTAAAATATTCTATGCTTGAGGCTCTAGGGGTAACACAAGTATATGTATATATCTATCTATATATATATATATATATATATATATATATATATATGTTTGTGTGTGTGAGTGTGGTGTGTATACCGTGTTTCAATAAAAAATGTAAATAACCTTCCTTAAACTCGTGTCAACATGAATAACACGTGTGTATTCGAGAGTGTCTGAGTATTCAAATTTCACAGTGTTTGTGTTGTGTGGATAAAAAAATTATCACAATTAAATATTCAATTACAGTTAATAACACTTTTTATCGTACATTTAAATATATAATATTCTGTTATTTAATTTTAATAAATTTCTGCTGTCCTGTGAAATCTGTTTAAATAAGTACTTAACTTTTTGTGAGTGAATATAATATTCAATTATTTTTCTTATGATTATTTTTCTTATTTAATTATTTTAAATATATTTATTAGTTAGCTGAGTAAATCATCAGAGCACAATAATAAATAAAATTAAATTGAAAATATAATCTTGAACAGTATTTTACTCACTAGCAAACAAAATATATGTGCTTGTTACAGGCAGAGTCCACTGCATTTGATTCTGATAGGCCACTGTTTTAAATGCATAACTTGTTCGCACACCGTACAGCAGACCCAAGAAAAACCTGAAAACAAAGAATCGTTTGGTTAGAAAACTAAACATTCATAAGCTTATTTCCATCATCTATATAGTATTTCGTAATAAATATATACTTTTCGTAGAAATACACATTGTCTCCTGTAGTAGTAACACGCTTATTCTTCTTATATGTTAAAGGATATTATTTCTAGCCTCTGATTTTTTTCCCCCTTCTAACTAACGGGAAGATTGGATATTAGCATATTTGGATAAAGACTCTAAATCAGTAAATAAAATAAAATTAATGCTACAACTCAATAATCAATTACTGCATTAGCTCTTAATATTTTACAATATTTTTGATATTATATACAATATATTAGATTGAATTTGAGTGCTGAAATAAAGTTATAATCCGGATGGCAAATTATTACACTCTTAAGACCAAGAAATTCTTCAGTTTCTTGGTCTTGGAAATGGATATTATCACCGGAGACATTTTTAAAATTTTGTTTCAGCTACCTTAAAGAAATTTAAGAAAGCAAAATGGTTTGCACTATTTTTCATTGTGGTTATTGCCAAAGAATGTTCTTAGTTTCTAACTGCGGGACTTCTTTTCATGATTTTATTATGCCTCATAATTTTTTATATAATTAGAGGTAAGGTACTATATTAAAAACTTAAACTATTACGAAAATATACACTTTCCAAACATAAAATATGTCTTCTTTAAGTTTCAAGAATCAATAAGTAAGAAATAAGCGTTTCGCAATGCGTTCTGTACGTCATTTTCTTGAAGAATAGACGCAAAAAAAAAGGAAAAATTAGGTACGGTCAAAAATACAGGCTTCATTGTCGTATTCAAATGATCAAATGATCCTAAAATCATTTAAATGTCTGAGATTAGAAATACAGCGAAAGCCAGGTAAAATCAACACGTCTCTCGACTATGAAGATAATGTTATTTTAACCAGGCTTCGAATGGGTCACACCCTACTTACCCATTCTTACTTACTTCAAAGAAAGGACAGACCAACTTGTAAATACTGCAATGAGACTCTGCCCGTTAAGCACTTACTTCCAAACAGCAGACAACTCAATAATTTAAATATGCACTGGTGTATAACAATTTAAAACACTTATTTAGCTTTCTCAATCTGTATTTCAAGTACATATTTTGAATTTAATTATTGTTTTGGTTGTAACATTTGTTTTTTACTTGATCTACATTTTCAAGTTTTTTAAGCTTTAAGTTGTCAATTTATTTATATAACTTTTTTTTGTTTATTTAACAACAAGATAACAAATGATTTTGTCGTCATTATTGCGAAATCCAACAAACGAATAAATAAATTATCCTTAGTGTTTCATAGCGTTTATTTGCAATGTTTTCTTCAGTTTCTAAACATAAGTAAAAATTCATTAACAACCAATCATGTGCTCTTTTTTAAGATAATTTAAATAAAAATGTGTCTTTACATTGTTGTGTTTTTAACACTGCACACACGTCAATCACTCAGCAAGACGACCCTATTAATGTACTTGCGTGGGAAAATACAAGACAGAGATTAACAGATATTCACAAGATTTAAACTCAATCTATTTGAAGTATCTCAAGCAAATGAAGATCGTTTGTTTGTAAACAGCTTCAATACGGGTTAATCAGTACAAACTAAGCTTTTGGATGAAGGTCAAATACTCAATCACCGGCCTCTTTGTAGTTCAGGATTAGCAGACTTTATTAGATATCTTTCTATCCGACGTTAAGATGGTAGACATTTTTTAAAATTTATTTATAAGGAACCTTAAACCAAAGCGATTCGCCCAATACAATTATTAGATATATCGTCCCTACCATCTTAAACTACCGAATATGCTGAAACTCGTTTTTCAGATTCAAGACTTTGCTCATAGATAAATTGTCGCAACTCTAATCCCTTTAGAATAGCCTTTAATTTCTTAAAAAAAGTATCGAATAAAACCATTTTGCAATTTATTACTCCGTCAATAGATAGAATATGTTCGTTCTCTTGTTTGCTCCGATTTGCATATTCGGTAGTTTGACATTCTAGGGACGATATATACTTGTAATTATAGACTTAAATAATTATAATATATATTAAGTACATATACAGTTATATTAATTAATTCATATGCACAGTTATATGAATAAATTAATTACCTACATGGAAATACATTTATAGGATTAATCAAATTTATAGACAAAAAGAAAAAAAATAGCTCTAAATAAAAAATAAAAAAAAAATCAATATAAGAGAATAGTAAAGAAAATGGAAACTTTAAGTATGAAACATACAATTATTATTATTATTTGTGTATGATCCGCACTTCGGACGAAAATCGTTTTAATCCTCGGCTAATGGTTTCTCTGTAAACACTATGTCAATTTATCAAAATTGCGCTAATTTTAAAAATTATGCAAACAGTTGGTAGAAAAAATATACCCGCAGGGAAAATAGTTAGTTCTCTTTCTGTTATTACATTTTCTTTAAATTTTGATGTTTAACTCAGTAGGAGTTAAACATAGAATTATTATCATTTTAGGTAATTCTAAATAACTTAAGTAATATAGACACTATAATAACTATAGGATTGCACATTTATAACAGGAAGATTGTAAGAAACAAACCATTTATTTCACAATGTTCATTTTTATAGCACAGAGCGCTTTCACAGCTAATACTCCATCTTCAGTGCTCTATAGAAGGTTTCACTGACGAAGGATACCTGGTGAGTTCCAGGGCAACCCTCAGTAGCGCCAGCTACTTCTAGAGCACAGGGTATGGAAAATTATCTCTGATTGCGCTGTGCGGTGTGAAAATAACAATCACCCATCCCAAACTGAATATGCATTGATATAGAGACTTTAAGGAATATAATATAATACCAGCCGAAATAGGTGGTTTAAATGCTCGTTTCCATACACGAATCTGGCCCTGTGAGAACCTAGTCATTATATCTTGTATCACTTTATTTGAATATTTTATCCTAAATATTTCCTGGCTTCGATACAACAGCTTCAGTTCATTGTCCTCGACTGGTCTGCTCTTTCTCCATATTCCTAGATAGTCGATGATTACAAGACCCCAGATTTTGTTGTATTAGGACCTTAAGTAATAGCGGGAATCATTTTCAAATAAAATACTAAACAAAAAAATTCGATTTTTGAACTTACATTCCATGCAATAATTCAGAAACATATTATTAATACCTAACACCTCGGGGTGTATCTAATACATCGGGGTAGATGTAAGCAGAATATTTTGATGAAATAACTCAATAAAAAACAGCTTTTTTGTTTTGGTTTATGAATGTTTAACTCAGCAGTGATATTCATAGAGTCAGGGCTAATGTAATGATTTATGCTCTTCATTTAAATTCCACTCTCACTCGAAATAACTCCTCAACATGTACATAATAGAATGTAAATACATACAATACCCTCATACTTTATGGATATTCTAAAAAGATTGGTGACAGAGAAATATTTCCAGAGTGTAATTTATTTAGTTCCTGAAAAATAATAGTTTGATTGAGAATACTATCTCGATTTTAAAATAGTGATGATTCAATAATTGTGATGATATCGAAATGCTGTTAGTGGAATATTTAATAAAACCATTCAGTGGTAAAGAACGAGAGAACTACTACGTGCTTCCTGCAATTCCAAAAATCTTCGCACGCATTAGCTGCACATTTAAGTTTTAAGTAATTAGTAATAATAATTTGCAATGTCGGACCCTCTGCTATTTAAAAATACATTAGTAAGATCAAAGGATAACAATTTTATAGTATTCATGTATATATATAATTCAGCTTTGTCGCCTAACTTGCGGAATTCTGTAAACTAAATAAATAAATAACTGAACCCCGATAACTTCCACCTTAGCAAACTGTTTATGTGTATCAGGTAGCCGCAATTGTTGTTCCTTTAGAAATTAATTATGTACTTTAATCCTTGGAAAATCTGCTTGGAGGCATTAAAGAGTTATTTACACCAATTTTTAAGATTATTCTTTCAGCTGGTTAAGTCAAATTTAAATTATTAAAATCCACGGTAAAATGTCTTATATTTTTGATTTTTTATTATTGGAGCTGATCGACAAGGTCTTAAATAAATAAATAAATGATTAAAACGTTTTATATGTACCACATTAATCACCTGGCTAAAGTGTGCTAAGCTGAAGCAGGTGTTGCGGGAGAACGCTTCGTTTGTCAGGCTGGCAATATTACTCAGTGTATTTTGGATGTTTAGCGTCCATATCTCCACGTGTGTTTATACAATAAATTTCCCCGTGGATTTAGAGCCTGTGTACACACGGCTTGAATCTGTTAGCTGTCCGATATAGATTAAACAGTGTAAATTGAAGAGCCAAAACAAAAAAATAAACACGATTGTAGTGTGTCTGGCTTTTAAAGCAGCCAGAGATTGATGGTTTTGGAGGCTGTTCACCGTTTTTGTCCTTAACGAATTCGAGAAAGTACCCTTTTTGCCAATTACGTTTCAGGACAAGAAAATATTTATCACAATGACTAATTACAACAAAAAATGAACTGAAATTGGGAGGCACGATTAATGAAAATAATATAAATTTAGCAAGAAACAACCTTTCATGTTATTTTCATATTTTCAGGTTGCATTTATTCTAAGTTATTGACATGATATTCACACGCATTTAAACATTTTATCTCTAGTCAAAAGAGAACTGGACCTAACGCCTTTCTACTTGAAATGAAGATCTGCCATAAAGGCCCCAAATAAAACATAAACATAAAGGTTTGTCTGTTAGTAGGTACCAATAATAGCTCAAGCCAACCGCGATAGCCACGTTGAATGCACCGGTTCCCGTAGAACACCGAAGTTAAGCAATGTCGGGCGTGGCCTAGTACCTGAATGGGTGACCGACCACGTGCTGTTGGCACTATAGGAAAGGGTGGCAACCTGTAGATAGCCCGGCGTTAATACTCCTCATGTTGATACGCCGTTAAACAAAAAAAAAAAATAAACAAAAAAAAATAATAAAATAATAATAGCTCAACTCGTAGGAACTTCAGTTATTATCTCGACCAATAAATTTATACGGAATACATAACATAGTGTCATCAAATATCTGAAGTTATTAAACATTATACAATCCACTCATGATCTGATGGGTGAGTAAATAGAAGATCACCGAGTATAGAATGATCCAAACCGAGATCTTTAATTCACAGGAAAATCATTAGAGAAAATGAAATAATTCCACACATGTGAATAACTGGGACATTTGAAAAAATTATGAGAAATTCTGGCTAGGTCCTTAGCCGAGTGAGGAGAAATTTGAAAGCAAGGTAGGCAGCTTGCCTCATAAATGAAGTCCGAAATATTAAAGCTGGAGAACAGACCCAATTGCTACGGGCGCTGGAGTGATAATCTTACAACTTATTTTTTTTTTATTATTTTTTTTTTTTTTTTTTTTTTTAGGAAGAAACTTTTTTTTCCTGCCCACGGGCGAGGGAAATTATTCTATACTCTAGTCTGGGAGGGACTCGAGGACTGTCTGGTTCATGAAATGCATACATGACCAGCGAAATCCTTACTGAGTAACTTCAGCAATTCATTGAAAGCTTATGGCAAAAAGCTCTTGATAAGATTCGAGAATAACCTCATGGAGAAATTACTGTCAATTGTAAAATGTGAGTTATGGTCCTCCAATTAATGCTGGTGAGAGGGCAATTGTTCAATATACTTATATATTTTTTTTATACTGGAAGATGCTTTTTTAAAAAATTCAAGCGAGGTATTTTTGCGTAAGGCAATGTTAGTAGAACAAGTAAGAAAAAAAAAAAAAAAAAAAAAAAAAAAAAAAAAAAAAAAAAAAAAAAAAAAAAAAAAAAAAAAAAAAAAAAAAAAAAAAAAAAACAACAACGATCAAAATCGGCCACCATTCACCACGCGGTTAATGGTTATTTTGACCAAATGGAGTCATTTCTAACCTATGGTGCCGTTGACCTTTTTCTTCCTCATGACTCGTAGATTCAAAATATGCAATAAAAAAAATTTGACCTTGAATAGCATTTCAAGGTCAATTTTGCGGGGGTTAATATGGGGATTATTTTTTCCGATCTCGCATTGGAGAATCATCTGGCCAACGAATGACCATTATTTTTGTGACACCCTATACATGCATTACTTTACATTGAATGAATGAGCAATATGTGAGAAAAAATGTCCTCTGTTGTATTCGATCAGGTTTTCTAGAATGCGTTTAAAGAAATCTCATTAAACGATGCTGGATTCGGTTCACACGTGAATATACATGCAAAAATGTACCTGGTAAACACTACGATTCTATTGGCCCTATCTTCACTGGAAAAAGGCATTTTAGCTGATTCTACATGTTTTGTTATTAGCTTGATGTTCTGTTGGATGGATGAAGTTTTCTAAGCCAACTTCATAAAACATGAACGTGGATTGTAGCCCTTAAAGCGCGAATAGAAAAACACACACCCACATACATATATGTGCGTGGGTGTGTGTATATATATATATATATATATATATATACCCAACTCTTCGGTAATCAATGAATGCTGAGACATATTTTTCGTCAGCTCTTCTGGATGGAAAACTAAACGCCATGCTCAAATAATTCAGTAATTATATTGCAATGAAAGGGTTATACATTGCTGCTTTAGTTATATTAGAGTACATTTCTACTATGAATAGGGATGTAATATTCTAAAAGGAATATCACGACTCACGTTTCTATAAAATGTGTGACTAATGCACTGTTGCATCTAGAGATGCGTCGTGACGTGGGAGCGAGATGCAACAAAACGGAATGTGCTTCAAGGTCTGCTTATTCTAATTTCCTGGATAACAATTAGCACTTACTACTGTCTGATTCTTCAAGTAGCTTCCAATCTCTTATAGATTCGTCATTTCTTTTCACGCGTCCAATGAATACACTTTACAGCAGAACGATAACTCAAATAATTCATTTGAAAGACTTACAATGATCTATTTAATTGAAATTATAGTACGATATCCGGTTGTAAGATTACTACGTTCGTCTATTGTATGAGCAAAATCTACTTTTCCCATGAATAACTTAATACAATTTTGCCAGGTTGTCTATCAAAAGTTTGCCGCGAGTATGTTTAATTGAAATACTTTTAATTAATTTTTCGTAACACTTTTCCGTTCGTGTCGTACCTTCGAATTTTATATATCAAATCTAAGCTATTTTGTTTGTATAAACGTGGCCTCAAAAAAGGTGTTCCGACTGCCAGGGCCATTAACACCACCATGCTACTTAAATCTAACTTGTTAAATTAGAGCTGTTGCGCATGCGTAGGTAGCTAATGTTCTAAATCTCATCCACTCAACTAAGCAGTGATAATTTTACTCTAACCAGGAACTATCAGCTTTGAGTTGAATGATGAACAGGGGTAAGCTAATGTTTAGGAGAATATCGACTGCTGCATTATATATATATATATATATATATATATATATATATATATATATATATATATACATTGAATTATAACGACTCATATAACAATAATTGATGTTTGATGTACAAGTAAATCGAAAAATCCCCAGAACATATTTTTATCTAAATATGTAAAAAATACTTTTTTTTAGACTTCTTTTGCTCATAACTCAAAAAGTATTCACGCTAGAGATTTCCCAAAGGCATCAAAATATTGGTACTGATATTTCCCATAATGTTTTATTATATATAAATTTAATATTCAATTGTTGCTGAGCGAAACAACAACAAGATAGACATTTTTCATATAATATTTTCGAAACCGGACACTTCATTCAGGGCCTTCATATTTCTCTTCCAGTTATTCTCATTATTGGGTATAAATATTTCCATTTTACTTATGAATAATCTTCTTTTGCTTGTCGATGATTAGAATATCTTCTTTATTGTGCTTAGCATTGCGGCCCGTAATCATCAATTCGTCCCAATACATTTTAATTCTAACATTCTCTACAAGACTTAGTTAGACTTTGTGATAATACTTTATTGCCTAATGTACAATGCCGCACCATTCGGCATTTGCATGATGTTAATATGTAACTGAAGGTAATCAGATTACGCTAGAATTTAGAAGCTTGCCCGCACGTGCTAAATTAATTCATAAGCCTTGTTGCATGATCTGCATTTGCCTGAAACACTAATATCCTCTAATACGTGCCGTGATTAGTATCGTGTTGCGAGAACATGGTCAATTATGGTTATTATGAATCTTCGGTTTTAGAAAATAGCCAACCAATCATCCACTCTACCAACAGCGACAAGTCCCTCCCCATCGAATAAACTATTGCAATAATGCCTATTGAATTCATTTGTTTCCCCTTCAGAAAGACGAACCGGACTGAGTGCCGGACTGCAATCCATCTGGAACCATGAATCTATTCCTTGTGCTAGTGCAACGCCTTTCAAATCAAAGATAACGTGTAGTGCGGAATTTCGGACGAATATCTTCTTCAGCCAATCATGATTCTCGACCGGTTTGATTCAACTGCATTTTTAAACCTCCTGCAACACGATCGACCTATTGCGGAAGACGCTTCGCTTGCACAAAGAATAGATTCATGGTCCAGATGGAGTGCAGTCCGGCACACTGCAGTAGTGCTGTTAGAATGTGGATGGATCCCTTATTCAAGTTGACGAAAGTCCAATGGCAATTACGGTAAATTCTTAATTATGTTAGCAATTTTTTTTAGTGTACTCTAAAGAGTGCAAAATACTCAACGCAAAAGATAAATCAACGTAAATTTGGAAAACACAAAATGTGACATATCTCTCAAATGAAAAAGTTACTTTTAGCGCGGTTCCTCCCTCCCCCATAGGGAGGAACCCCGCTTATAAGGTTGATACAATGAAACAATCCGGAAGTGCCGACTAGAAAATTTCGCGTTTCAGAACCCCTAGAGACCGAAAATAACGGTGGTTCAAATTTATATATATATATATATATATATATATATATATATGTATATATTTGTCTGTTCGCTCATTTCTGGCTTCCCGATTGTGATGAAATTTGGTACAAAAATCCGTCTTCCAATTTGAAAGGTCAAGTTCGTTAACCAGCAGAATCCGCCCACTGGAAGATGGCGTTTGGGGCGAAATTCGCGCAAAAAAAAATCGTAACGCTTACGTTTTTGAGTTCATAAGCTTGTAAGTACTTGTTTTATAGGCTTCTTGGGCTAGGAAAACGAATGAAACCATTTTCAAGGCGATAGCTTTAACCGTTTTCGAGAAAATTGGAAAAATAGTTTTTGAATACCGTTTTTGGTTTGGGTACTTGGAATAATGGGATTCAGTTGAAACATTTTCTGCATGTTCTACTTTCATTAAAACTAATATGTTGAAATTTGTGTTACGTTTGGAGTTAAGGAAGGGTTAGAATAAAATATTTTATTAACAGACATAAAAAGTTTTGGTAACTTTGTATACCTTCCTTAATATCTCGAAAAAAGGTTGAGAATATTGATAAACGGAAGAATACCATTAGAAAGCTTACTAAATGCTCTACAAAAATGGTTCTAATGAAAGTTTTGATTAGGCGATGTTAATCGGAGAAAAAAGTGCCTCAACCTTTAAAGTAATTGATTTCGCTTATTCGAACTGTTCTTTTTGTCTTTGATTTTGGTACTTATTATGATGTGTATATATAATTATGGGATTCAGTTGAAACATTTTCTGCATGTTCGAATTTCATCAACACTAATATGTTGAAATTTTGGTTATGTTTGGAGTAAAGAAAGGGTTAGAATAAAATATTTTATTAACAGACAAGAAAAGTTTTGGTAACTTTGTATACTTTCGTTAGTATCTCGAAAACCGTTGACAATCTTCGGAAGCAGAAGGTTGCCACTCGAAAGCTAACTAAATGCTCTACAAAAAAGGTTCTAAATAAAGTTTTAATTAGGCGATGTCAATCGGAGAAATAAGTGCTTAAAACTTTAAAGTAATTGATTTCGTTTATTCGAGCGGTTCTTTTTGACTGTTTTATTCCATGTTATTTTTAAATTGCTTATAGTCGTATAATGTATTTGACAATAAAACAGATTAAGTAAAATAAGAAGATCAATTTATTGTTAAAAATGTAGCGTTTAAAGTTAAATATGTCTACGTTAAAAAAAAAAAAAAAAAACTGAAAATTAGTCATAACTCATTTTCCCTTCTAAATTGGACCTTACTTTAAATTTACTTTTTTGTAAAAATTATGAATTGAATCCCCTCCTAGAGTTTGGCTACTTATTGTTAGACCTGAATCACGCTATATAATGAATTACCTGCTCGGTGTTTACCAAATATTACTATTCTTTTTTTTTTTTTTTTTTTTTTTTGCAATTTATTTATGAGCACCCCGCATAGACAGCGTTTCGCCCAGGTACACATATAAAATAGAAATACATAACAACAACAAAATAGTTACAATATTACATATTTCCAATTACATTATTGTGTGTATCAATCTAATTATACAATTAAGTTTGTGAATAACATACAGCTAAAAGTAAAATTAACTAGTAAAAAACAATACATTTTTAAGAAAAACTTATAATTATAAAGGAAACGAAGAAAATAGTTCCTATGTACAATATGACTATATATAATCGCAACAGTTTCTATTTACAATATAGGTTCTATGCATAATATGACAACATACATAAGAACAATAACCCCATGTACAATCAATAGGAAGGATCCTATGTAAAATAATGATGAATAAATGAATATATCACGTCATGAGTGATGTTTATTAAAAAAAAAAAAAAAGCGGCGATGTTAAAAGCATAGTTTGGGTCGTCTAGACAATCAAAGACAATGAATTAAGAAAATTAACTGGTTGTTGTAATACATACTACACCCACATGTTGACTATGTGAGGAGTTTGGTCTGGGGTTTGTTAAAAATATTGTTGTCTTTAAGAAAGGTAAGTATAGCGTTGATATGGTGAATGCTATCACGGAGTAGTTCGTTCATGTCTCGTGGAATTTCCAAGTCTTGTCTCAAATTACAGTCTGTCAGTATATGTTGAACTGTGAGGTCTTTGTTACAGATTTGGCACAGTGGTTTATCAGACTTTGTCATAAGGTATTCATAAGTTATACGTGTTTGGCCTTTCCTTAGTCTGGCTAACACTACTTCTTCTCGCCTTGAATCCCAGTATGACGAAGCCCAGTCGCTTACGGTCTGTTTAATTTGTCGAAGTTTGTTTTCTGTTATGCTTGACCAGTTCAGTTGCCATTTGTCTTTTATTTTGCCGTGAAACTTCTTTCTGGTACAATTTACATGTACAAATATTACTAGAGTTGGGATACATTGATGAGGTACTTGGATGATATTGTTTAGTTGTACCTTTCAGTATAAGAATTATATCTTCGCTATCAATTTAAATGGAATTAAATCAATAAAGCAGGTTGATTATTCAATCCTCGCAGATGATTCAGAATGGATTACATAATAGGATAAAGTTTAATGAGAAAAGCTATTACGTAGAGGGCCGTAGGATTTATAATATAAAATAATAATTTTGATTGGTATACTACAATCATCATTCTTAGTATAAAATTAGCACTTGATAACTATTTTAATTAACATTGAATACAACAATAAGTAGTGTCTCCCGTGGTCTAATGGCTAGCGCCTTGGATTCATAAGCGGGAGATGGTGGGTTCGATTCCCAACCTCCGGCAGGAATTTTATCATCCCACGGCTCGCTGGTAAAATTCCTCGCTGCACCCTGGATGTCGGCGCTAATGACCTAGATGTAGATGCGCCGTAAAAAAAAAAAATAAAAAAAAAAAATAAGTGTGTCACTGAAAATAATAACACAGTTAAATATCAACAATTAATAAATCAATCGGTTTTAAAGAGTTTCGATTTTGTATTTAAAGAAATGTTGTGTCAATTACAATGTTTTCCTTAGTTTTTTTAAGAAAATTATAATCATTCAGTTTTTATATAACCATTTCATTGAAGTTTATAGTTTTAATTCTTATAAAAAATTAAATATACAATCGATTCCTTGAAACTATTATTTTATTCTCATTTCAATATAAATTAAGAATTTAGACCTTTAAAGATTTTTTATTTTTTGTTGACTAAACGTCATTAAGATGATAACTGGAACTTCTAAATTTATCTAAAATTAGTTAAATATTACAAATAAGGGACCGGATTTTACCCACTCAGTGGATTAATGATTACCGATTTTTAAACGATTTATTTTGTTAATTTTAATGTCCTTTTGTATTAATGACACGGATTGTTTTTAATTGGGTTATCTTTCAACCATAACTCGAGTAGTACACAAGGTATTTTTCAATAATGTTTAAAAGTGTAATAAAAATGGCTTACACATTTCAGTCTTCTCAAGAGATAACAGACCATTAGTTTTGTTAGTATAACTTCTTCGTGTCTTGTTCTAACAAATATATTTGTATTCTGTTGTTTATTTTAGTTTAATTCAGTATAATTTTTTTTTTACAACTATTTTTTTTGTAAGTAATTATCACTTGGGAGGCTTGTAGTAGCAAGTTTTGCTTGTTATTTCGCTATTGTAGTCTGTCCGATGTTTTCATGAGCAGAAACCTACAACACTGTTCCCATTGTTATGAGAGTCCTTTATTCTCAATATTTCTTTTAATATTTTGATGAAAACTGAATTTTTTGATAGATCTTCTTTAAGTATAATAAACGGTTTAAGGAATTGGCTCATAGTATTGTGGTTCGTGCGTCCAAGAGGCCCAAATGTAAGCCGTGTAGCTCTACTGTAAACATGACTGAGTCTATTGTAAGGCCGATCTGGTATATGTTCTCTACCTACCACTCTATCTACTTTGGTTCCTTCCACAGATATATCCAAAGTAGATCTTTTCGGTCGAGATTCAGTCCCCTAATTCTATCTATCCATAGATAAAGCACATTTTTTAATTATTATTTTAAGGTTTTAAATGCATTCCTGTAATCATTTTGAGAAGAGTCGTTAGTTTTTTTAAAATTCTAACATAATCATGTCGATTGTAGGAAATTTACTCTCCAAGGTGGGACTAGGTTTCCGTCAGGATGCGTAGTTGTAATGACTAATGTAGTATTTTCTGTGCATTCGACGAAACAGAATAGAAGTGGTTTTTGTTTCAGTTGTCCTTGTCTGAATTTGTTTATATAGGGATTGTAAAAAACTTGTTCACACATAGGCGTTCAAACTATTCTGTCTCCTTACAATTTTAAAACACATCATCCGATGCTGATAAATAAACAAAAAATAAATAAATCTCGTTAACAAAGGTCTTTTTTTAGAAACATAATCTCGTTTAAATTGATGTCTTTAAAAATCAAGATATTCAAAAAAATAAATAAGAAGTAATTTCAAAAGTAATTATATATTCTAGAACCTTTTAATTGATTCTTTAAGTCAATTAGAAAACAATTTATCACAGTTTTATTCGTAAGCTGTTTTAGATATTCTCATAACCAAAGCAAAAACGAGTCAATGACCAAAGTAAGTCTAATTAGTTTTCGTCCTAAACTTTCTCTCTCTCTCTCTCTCTCTCTCTCTCTCTATATATATATATATATATATATATATATATATATATATATATATATAAAGATATACATATATGTATATATACGTGTATCTTTATATAATATGACAACAGTTCGATATGAAACTGTTTGTTAAATTATAATTGTTCGTGTGTATTTAAATATATAATTTTTAATACGAAATGTATAATATAAACTATGTTTCATGATTATTATTGTTTTCCATCTTTATTTTTGTTTTTACTGTTTCATTATTTATATGTTTATGACTGAGTTGTACTTTTAATTCATCAACGTTTAATTGTTTGTACAGTGAGGTAACAAAAACATTTTAATAAACGTTTGCCCAAAAATGTAAATTAGGTTACAAATTAAGAACGAATACTTGAGCATAAATATCTTCATAAAAAGCGATTAAATCAATAACTAATTCGACTGTCGATGATATATTTTAGATTAAACATAATAATGTATTGTAAGATAAGTCATATATCGTCGCTCGAATTTCACATTTCCGTAAGTCAATTTTCCCAAATTTTCAGTCGAGTAATAAAACTGAATTAAAATAAGACTTAACACATGTTTTCTGTAACAATTAAATGAAAAACTTGCCTGAATGGCCTAGAATAGATTTATGCGGTTATTCTCGAGTGTCTGAAATCAGTTTGTTTTACGCGGAAGTAGTTTTTTTTTTTTTTTTTTTTTTTTTTACGGCGCATCAACAAATCGTGGCTATTAGCGCCGACATCCAGGGTGCAACCAGGAATTTTCTCAGCGAGCCCTGAGATGAGAAAATTTCTGGCGCCGGTGGGGATCGAATCCACCATCTCCCGCTCATGAATCCAGCGCGCTAGCCACTAGACTACGGGAGACCCCACGCGGAAGTAGTAGAGTTAATTTTAACGCGCTCTGTTGATTTTTTTTTTTTTTTTTAAATTCTATTATCATCATGTCCGAGGCATAAGGATTCTAAAGATACCAATAACTCAATTTCGCTATAAATGGACTTCCGTGGTTGTGCAATTTGAACGACTATATATTTGACGTATTCCAAGAAAAATCAATGTGTTGTATCCGCGAAAAAACAATGTTTGTAACTGCTTTAAGATTACTGTGTAAATACAGAGCATTTTTATTCAAAATATATCAGTCATTTAGTTGCAAACATTTTTTTTTCCGAAATATCTTACTGGCACTTTTTTTTTTACTTGAAGCTGTACACGAGAGATTATTTGTTTCAAAATATGAAATAGTTATGAAAATGAACATGCACTTGTTACGATCTCGTGACTAACCTCGTGAGAAACGTGTGAGGCGGTGCGTCGTCGGAGGCGGCTCGGAGCGAACTAAGCTTCCACCGCCTCCGCAACAATATCGATTCATCCCCATCTCGACTTTACCTATCGATACTTGTTGCTTCTATTTCCTCTTTAATGAGGTCGATGGAGTTCCCTCTCCTCAACGGGCTATGAAAATTCATCATGAAAAAGGATTTTATTTTTTATTTCCTGGAATTATTTTCCAATATATCTATATCTCTATATATCTGTTCATCTCTATACATCTGCATCCTCTGACCCTCAGGCTATTCAAAATATGTTAAATATATCCACCATAGAGGAATTGAATCGGCTTTATTCATTGAAACAATCTGTAAGAAGTTTCACTCTATTATTTAACTTGGAGAATGTCCGTGCTTTGTCACAGCTGATAAGTAGTTATTTTTTTACGTTAAATAATGTAACATCAAAATTAACGCTACTATGTATATAATTTTGTGCAGTTTATTATATCACGGTTCCCATCATGCTATATGTTATTTATTATTTGATAAGTAACCAAAGTATAATGTTTCTGGACATTGGGGCGCTCCGGACCAGTTTCAAGAAACAGATAACCTAGAGATAACCCGTTATTTATAGGTTACCAGTAACAAGAGTTTAAGGGTTTGGGATATTATTAGCTCGGATAGACCATCACCAGGTACAGGGTAAAGTCTATGAGGGACAAAATCAGATTTATTTCTAATAATATCAGCACTAAAATCGTTGAAAATAAGCATTCAAACCCTGATTAGAAATAAATTTTCAAATTATTAAAAAATCATATTATTTTAATTAATCTCATTGTTGAATTAAGGTAAATTTACGTTTTGAAGACGTCAGTCTGATTTTTTCGGAGTGTAATCAGGCTTTGATTGTTCAATTTCAACGATATCAGTGCTAATATTAAGTTAGAGGAAAAATAAAATATTATTTATATTCAATTGCAAAAGTTTGAGACTTATTTACACGTAATTTAATAAACAGGGGAAACAAAAAACAAAAATCCAGACCAAGTTGTTATAAATTTTATTAGCTTGCATTTAATAAAAAATTCATTGAAATCGGTTAAGAGGCGAATTTTCTTGTTAAGAGGCTGTAGCCTTTTTTGAAACAAGAAAATTCGTTTGACCCCACTATGCGGCGCACAGTGGTATTTTTAACTGATCTAGCTGGACAGAATTATTTTATCACGGATTCATATAGGAAATGCCTTGCTGATCACGAATATGCCCTATCTTAGGGGTCGGAAATAAAGTCTTAACGTCGTTTTCTCACTTTTTCAGCAGAAAAAGCTGTTTTGTATTACGTTTGAAGTGTTAACTAAAATTTAAATGAAAAGTTTTTAATTTTTTTATTATTATACTTTTTTTATAAATTATTTAACTTTTTTAAGGCAACAACAACAAAAAGCTTCAAAACTAGGTACTACAAATAATAATAATAATTGAAAAAAAAAATACTTGGAAAATAATAATTGAAAACTCAACAAAACAACAAAAAATATAATCAAAATTAAGTTATCAAAACTAACAAATCATTCTTGGTCAAGTAACGATTCATTCATTCATTATTTCACCTGGGAAGGAATGAAACTCTTTCTTATGTCGTCCAATTTCCGCACTCATACTAAAAATATACGGGTCCCTCAAGTATAGTAAACACTGAAATAAGTCTTCAATATTCGATAGCCCCCCACTACTGGCAGATATACTTAAATCTTCTTCTACATCTTATGGTTTATCGTAATCCAAACTTGTATCAAGCCATTCACCAAAACATTTCTCAATAACACTTTTTGTCCGTTTGCTCTTTGCCACTTATCAAGTGTCTTAAGAATGTCTCCAATTTATTTTTTTAATGTTTCCTTCTCTTTTGGTAAACCAAATTGTTGGTGTACATTTTTTATTCCTTCCTGTTTTGTTTTTTTTTTTTTTTGTTTGGACTTTGTAAGATCCAAACTTCAAAAAGTTCCCTTTTCGATAAGGGCATTTTTTCAGAAAATCAGTTATCATTATTAAATAGGCAGATTCTGGCAGCTGATTCTTGCTTTTACAAGTCAATACTAAATCAATAAATAAGAAAAAAATAAAACTAATCCGGAGGAGGCCGGAGAGCAAATGTTCTGTCCCATAACGTGCCAATAAGGGTATTACAAATTTTCAGCGCGTAAAGCAAACATTAATGGCAATTTGTTATGATAAATCAAGAATACATACATATGAGAAGGTCATACATACCTTTCTGAAACATGAAAAAAAAAATTGTAGTAGTGACAAAGCAGTTGCTTAACTGCAGTATTCACTCAAAGATAGAGTAATGAACTTCGCGGCATGTCGTGCTCTAATAATGAAAACCCGTAATCCCTAAATATTGAGTTATTTGAGCCGACTTATTCTTGTTTGTAATCTATATACTATGTAGGAAAATACTGCAAGGTCCTATTAGGGATTTTTTTTTCATGAATTTTTCGAATTTTGTCCAGCTAGATCAGTTAAAAATACCACTATGCGGCGGTACAGATCAATTAGTTAAAATATAACACCTTGCCGCTTCAAAGTATAATATCTTAATAATATTAAAGGATTTTACTTTTTTATATATTTTCTTACGTTCGTATAATGTAAAGAGTTTAAGACGAGAAGATGATTCTGTTGTAACAAAAAAAAAAGATATAATGCAACTTTTTTTAAAATTCGTATCATTTCTTCATTTTTATTTTTTTATTTCCACTGAAATAACTTTTAGTAAAGACAATTTCCTTCGTGTACATTTGAATGTGAAATAAGGTCAATGTGAAGGGAGTCTATGCTGGATAAAGTTGGAATAAAAGTAAATTTAGCTGAAAAGAACTTCTCCCTAAGAGTTTTGGAGTTCCGTATTCAGGAATTCTTGTATCAGAACGAAATAGCTTTTAATCTCTAAGGGAATAAATAAGTCCTTTTCCTGCCTTTTGAAGGAGAAAAGAAATCAAAAAGACTGCTGATATATTGTGTCGTTTTTCATGAAAACAGATTAAAAACGGTCCGCAAACTTTTGGAATATCAATAAAATCTAATAAATTTAACATAAAACACCATAGTTTTTTTTTTTTTTTTTGTTTTTTTTTAATCTTCAATGTAGGTCTGAAGATTGCTTGTTAGAAGACGGTTTAGTATTTCAATATGACCCTCGAAGTGAACTATCGTCTTGCTGTGAATTGAAATTATCGGTAACACTGTAAGAATTAAAAGGTTTTTAGACAATTTAATCTTAATATTTCTAAGGAAGGAAAATGCAAATGATGGCTTATGAGTTTAAAAAATGTATCCTAGGATTTTGGTAACGATTTTAGAAATATTTATATATAAAAATCAAAACGAATTCTGTCAATTGGACAAGAGAAAACGGAAGAAACCGTTTTGACTAGACTGTGAATAGGACAAGCAGCACTGGCTTACAGCTACATTCAGAAAAACAAACATCATCGAACGTGCAACAAACAAACCTATTACAAATTCTACCACATTCACAAAACATAAAATACCCAAAACATTACAGGAAGTTTTAAAAGATAACAAACAAACAATCCAAAAACTGCTCACTTTCATTAGAAAAATGAACACCTACAAATACATAAAAAGGACGGCATTATCACTGGCCTAATAGGTTAAAGGGAGGATAATTAAAGGGGAAAAAACCTTTTATATTTTTAAAAGTCGCTCTAGTATTTCTAAAGTTACCCAACTCAACTGAAAATGTGTATGTGTGCTCTAGTCTATGTAGGGACCTTAGGATTAAGACTGGAAGGGTGACACAAGTGCCCCCTGGTGCACAAGCTCTGAAGCACGTACAGTTTTGGTGGTTAATAAAGATATTTATTTACTATGTCTTTCACAGTCGTAACTATGACGGTGTGAATAAAACAGATTTTTAAGTTGTGTCGTTTTAGAAATACTAGTGCGATACGTCCAATGATTAAATAAAATTTTGCGTGGTTACACTTATGTTTGTAAAACCATGAAAACAACAGAATATCAATAGAATAAATAGGAGGTTAAAAATAAATTAGTTTATACTCTCTGAAATTTACGACGAGAAATTGGCTCTGGGTGTCATAGTTATGAGGAATGGCTATTCCCGGAACAGTATGACTAACATTTATATTTAGTTCAGGCCTACAGTATATAGGGTGATTCAGGTCTAAGTAGCCAAAATCTAGGAGGTGATTCTAGACATAAATTCCAACAAAAAAGTTCATTTAGTTAGTCCGTTAGGGGGGTGAGAAAAAAAATCGCGAATAAACTCTGATTCATTGATAAAAACAGAAGGGCGTTATTGGACGTCCAGAAAGTATCTTTTAATAATGGTATTAATGAATTAAATTACTGTTTTTTAAAAGTAAATTTTGTTTATTTTATGATGGCATAATTAGAATTTAATTATCTTGAATATTTTTTGAGCAATCCTTTCTTATTCATTAAAAAACATGAGTACGTTAAAAAACAGAAAATTGGACATAGCTCCTTTTCCTTTCGGAATCGGACTATACTTGAAATGAAGTTTTTTGTTGGATATTATGTCTACAATCACCTCCTAGTGTTTGGCTACTTAGACCTGAATCACCCTGTATATTCCACAATAGTTTTCGTTGGTTTATTTAGGTATATGACTACCTAAACAATAATACACCATGTGCCTATATAAGAGGGGACGGAGGGGGCTGCAGCCCCCTTCCCCCTAAATTTTGTTTTGATGAGAACATTTCTTGTAAAAAAAGGTTAAAAAAGTCTTCAAAATTTACCCTGGTTTACTAGATGTCTAGAAGACGCCCTAATTCACCATGTTACGCTAAAATATTTAAAATTTCCCCAGCCCAAGGAAATAAATTCCTATATACCCCCCTATTATTATTTTATTTTTTTTTTTTACGGTGCACCGACATCCATGGTGAAGCAATGAATTTTCTCAACGAGCCGTGAGATTTGATAATTCCTTGCCCCCGCACAGTGGGGTCAATCGACAGTTAGTGTTTCAAAGAAGGCTACAGCCTCTAAATCATAACCGAATTCTATAATAAAATGTTAAAATGAAAGCAAATAAAATTTAGAACAACTTTGTCTGGCCAGTTTTTCGTTTATTGTTTCCCTTGTTTATTCAATTGGAAGTAAATAATTCACGAACATGAATAAATGAACATAAAATAATATTTTATTTTTCATTTTACTTAATGGTAGGACTCTGGCTAGACAAAGTTGTTCTAAATGTTATTATTAGAATTTCATTTTAAACAAATTCATAGAAATCGGTTAAGTTTTAGAGGCTGTTGCCTTTTTTTAAACACGAAATGCCGTGTGCCGGTAGAACTCGAACCCACCGTCTCCCGCATGAGAATCTAAGGCACTAACCACTAAGCCACAGGGGGACCCGCCCCCCTAATCTATGTAATATAAAAAAATGTCGGTCACTGTTAGTCCATTTCTTCCGCAAACTTAGGAGGCCAAGACATTATCTATAGTAATATTATGTTTTAATAATTATTGAGGTATCATATTCGTAAACATAGTAAGCTTATCTGGCAAAAAATACTGTGAAATATTTAAATTAAATGCAGGCTAAGAGGTCCAAGTTATTACTACTGAATTGCATTTCTATCCTAAACTAGATACGTCTGGGGAAACTTTACATTACTTGTATCTAGAAATAATACATGTAAGTCATTACGAATGTTAAATCTCTGGCGTCTTGGTCAACACCTCCTCGCATCGCTAAATACCGTCCCTAATAGGCCTTCCAAGGACAATTCGTGAAGCACACCTGCTATGAGAGTTTTATTAGTTTGGAGACGGATAACAGCGTAATTTCGGCAAATGCGCGGACACAGAACACGACTCCGGTAAGCGGAGACCACCGCCGAATATCCTGACTGAGTGAAGCCACGAAATGTGACATCAGCGATTACCGAATGAAGATGCGAGATAGAGGACCTCGCAGGCGGGTGAAGGTGAACGAGGCGTCCTTGATCGAGAAGGCAGAGGCACGAGGGGAGATATACAAGCCCTGAGACTCGGAGCTCTTCAGTCATACCTCTGTCGGTCTCTCATCATGTGTGACTACCTCCTCTCAAGGGTTGTAGTACCAACCTACAAGTCATGAAGGTATATTTACTTATTTATACTACAGTTTAAATCTGAATTTGGAACACGACAATGGTTATACTTCTGTTTCTTTTACTATTTCCCATCCTTAGCTACGTCAACGCTATCTCTCTCAAAGAATTATAATAAAATATGATAAACATTTGTATAAAATTGACATTAATCGTACCGTAAAAAGACAAAATAATGTTTTAAAAGTTTTATAAAAAAAGGACACTTTTTTGGCGCGTTTCCTCTCTCCCTCCATACGGAGGCAAACTCGCTTATAAGGTTGATTTCATGACGCATGATGAATTCATAAAAGTGACAGTAGTTAATATATATATATATATATATATATATATATATATATATATATATATATATATATATAGATAGATATATATATATATATATATAAATTATAAAAAAATAGAAAACATATTAAATATAATATATATATATATATATATATATATATATATATATATATATATATATATATATATATATATATATATATGTCAAACTATCGAATATGAAAAATTTCGTTTATCAGATTCGAGACTTTGCTCTCAGATTGTGGACTATACGGCTTGTATACATACACACACACACACACACAAATATATATATATATATATATATATATATATATATATATATATATATATATATACATATATATATACATATTAATCAGTTACCACGATAGTTGTCATAGTTTTTGTTTATTTACGACGAAACTTCATATATTCATTCCTACAGCAAACAACAAGTTCGTTAATAAGTAAAATCGCTCCATCCGGAAGGGGGTTTACACTGGCCCCAAATTACTTATTTGCCCGTAACGGCCGCAAATGATCTTATATTTCAATGAATATATACTTTCTAAAGAGAAAGTTGTGTTTTAAATATAAATTAAATGGGTCAATTAGGAGGAGGAATTACTCCGGAACCAAATTTTTAATTCGCTCCGCCAATTTCAGGAGTATACTCCGGAAAAACATGGAATACAAATTATAAATTGAATCAGCTGTTCATTACGAAAGGTCAAAACTATTCATGATTATAATACATTTATATAGTTTATTTTAAGCAAATTATTCCGACCTGCAGCATACACTACATTCTTTCTGAAGAATGTTCTAATTATTGTGGCTCCTGCGTAACGGACTATGAACTGTCAAATTGGTTCTAAATATTTTCCAATTATTACTACCTGTGTCCTTATTAAACAGACCACTATATCCTTGATTTACTAATCCTAGCATGTAGTAATATTATTGAACTCAAAAGGGTTAGGATTAATTTTTTTTTTTTTGCGTAATTCGTACCACGTCGATACACAGGAGAATAATAAATAATTCAAGATGAAATACTTTACATACAAAGTTTCTAATTTACATATAAATATATGGATTCTTAATAGGACGCCTTTAAACGGAAAGGAACCAAGTGCCATCTGTTCATTCTTTAGATAATTGGGTTTAAAGTTTTTTGTGGGTCTAAAATTCCTTTAATATCTGAAATGTTTCATTCATTTTCACTCATTAAAATAAAACTGTTGTCATGGTAGTGGGGTTTTATTTTTATAGTTATTGATAAAAATGGTGCTTGATTCCTTTCTGTTTATTACAGCATACTGGATAAACCATTTCACTTTTTTTTGGTATTTTTCTAGCTTTAATGGCAACATTATATTTTAATCAGTTTTTTATTACTATATAAATTCTCTAATTCTCTACAAGATAGCACCAAAAACTCAATTTCGTTAAAAATGGCGCTTGGTTCCTCTCCGTTTAAAGGCGTCCAATTAATGTCATGATCAAACACAATATGTCATTATTGAAATGTAAGAAAATTATTTAAGTAGAGAGGAACATTGATATATTTAAAAGGAACATCCACATTGAATGAATACCTGTTGTTCTAGGTTACTGTAGGAATGGGAGGGTTTAAACAGCCAATTAATATCAACCTTACTTTTTTTTTTAAATTCAACTGTTTTTGGGAGTATCATACATATATATATATATATATATATATATATATATATGTATGTTTTTTACTAAATTTGAAAATTTGACATATACTTCAGGTGTATATATTACTTTTAAAGGTAGGGAGTGTTTTTTCAGAGTTACTAGCTATCCCCATCTATCAGCTAGTAGGAACTGTCCTTTTTTCTGATGAACAGTTTTAACAGCTCAACGAACATACATACATTATTGTTATGGTGCTTGTTTATATTTTAATCATTTTATTCTTCAGTTCTACAGCTTTAGCAGTTGAGCCATTTAGGCAAAGGACTAAATTTATTTTAATTATACATTTTATTAACCGGTAATAAAATAAGCAAAAACCAAGGCCCCAAAAGAAATTATAAATGGATAAGAGAAAATGATATGTTTCAGTAGTCGGCCAAAGTCATCGTTATTTATTTTCATTAATGCCTATAGCTTTTAAATGTATTTAAAGAAGTTTAGTAGTCTGTACCAAGTTTAGTAGTCTGTACCAAGTTTAGTAGTCTGTACGAAGTTTAGTAGTCTGTACCAAGTTTAGTAGTCTGTACCAAGTTTAGTAGTCTGTACCAAGTTTAGTAGTCTGTACGAAGTTTAGTAGTCTGTACCAAGTTTAGAAGTCTGTGTGACTAGTCATTTTCTTCACTTACACAATGAGGAGTTAGGAGCACGTTATCCTGCTCGTCTACAAAATTTAACTTTTTGTCTGCAGTTTTTATTTTAATAAATGTCATTATCCCTAATTTGAGTGAGCTGAATCAGAATATGAACTTAGTTTTTCTCCATCACATACCAATTTTTCGCAATGCCGGAAATAGTAAAATATGCATTTTTTACTAATCTCTATTGAATTTATGTTATATTATTAAATATAAAGTAATAAATCGTTAACTGTCAACACATCACTCGTCAAAAGTAGCTAATGTTTCTGTAGAATTATCTGAATTTAAAAAAATAGATGTGGTGGGGCATGCCCTCATTTAGTGGGCAATTTTGTGCTGAAATCTCACTCTACATGTAGATTGTTCCGTAGTATATATATATATTTTCTTGACAATAAAATAATTTTGTACATTATAGCAAACAATATTCCAAAGAAAACATTCCAAATCAAGCTAGGAATAAACATAATATGCAAACACACTAGTATAAAGTAGTATCTGTGGTTAAAATATTGTTTTTATATTTTTATGATATCAAGTTTAAGCGTTCTAAATTTGATTTAAAATATCACATAGTCCGAAGAAATAAAACTCACAGAGTAATAAGAAAAATTAATTCTAGACTACGAACTTTTTAATCTCATTTTTTAAGAAATCCGAAGATATCTAGGTAATATTGTTGCGGTTGTGATTTAATAATAGGAAATAAAAAGTGCATAGAATAGAGAATAAAAGTGTACTTTAAGGCGAAGACCCTCAGTGCAGCTAATCAAGTTCAAACTTTTATCATCTGATTAATCACTTTTCCAATAATGCTATTGTTTCCTCAATATAGCCCAGCAACTTTTCAAATCAGCCGGCTAACCGGAAAGAAGATTTGTAATTCTATCTTTACATAATTTCCGCAGCTCAAAGAAAAGAAAAAAGACGAAAGAAATGATCAGCGCCATTTTCTCCGACTCAGGTAGTCCCTTACCTAGTTTGTAGCCTACTAACGCAAAACAGTAAGCTCTTCGAAAAGCAGCGGTATTGGTGTGCAGATTTTAAACATTAAAGATTCTACACTCTCATTTTGACATCGAATTTTAGGACCACATTTTATCAAAAGCAAACTATTTTTATATTGTCGCTCGAGAGCAAAAATAGAAAATGAGGATATATAAGAAACTGTTTATTAGAGGAAATTAAAGGGTTTCGTGCCTAATAAGAGAGAAAGGCAAGGGGCAAATATTTTAAAAATCTACATACTAGTAGCTACTGGCAACTGGCATTCTGGATTAATACTAGTGTATTAAATGTCTGCGTATATCTTTATATATATATATATATATATATATAAAATATTAGTAATTTGTTCGAAAATAATGATTTCCATATCATAAAACCGTTATGATATGTAATATAAGTACCTATCTTCTAATAACAATATCTTAACATTAAAACATTCTATGATTTTTTTACTTCATTATTTGATGAAATATTATGGCGTTCAAATCGTGCTTGATAACAGAACTTGATGCTGATAGGCGACATGGATTTCCCGGTTTTTCCTTAAAAAAAATACAAATTTATTTATACATATTTATATATATATATATATATATATATATATATATATATATATATATATATATATATGAATGATAATCGATTTTTTAGCAATAAAATATATCTAACAAATTTACATTTTAAAATTAATTTCTAATGTTATCGTATTATTAAACGTCGTTACTTTGTTCTGTTCTAGAGGAAGCGAGAATGGACTTTCCGGCCATATATTAAGTATGGATATGGTCAGTACTGATTTTACATGATTATTATATTAGTCATATACGAATATTATATTAGTCATATACGAATATTTTTTCATTTCTTTAACATAGGTTTCACCTATTCACACAGTCATATTTGTCTTTTTTCTTCACTTTAATCCCTTTTAGGCGTTTCTCCAGACATATTGCTGGCTTTCTTAGAACTTATATTTTATCAAGTCAGAATGCTATAGCATCGCCCGGAATGTTCGTAAAGAAATTTAGGAAAAATCAAAGATTCGTTTAATGGTTAACATTTATTTATACAAATTAAATATAATTACCGCCGTTAGCAATTATTATTTATCACACGGTAGGTCTACAATCATTTTTTATTTTTAAAAACTTTTTATCTTCATGTCCTTAAATCAATGAAACATTTTGGAGGAAACGGAAAGAGAGATGTCAGGCGCGTAGGGCAAGTGAGGTTCCCATCCGAAGCTCTATAACTCTTGTCGAGAGAGTTATGAGTCATGTTGGAGTGTTAACACTATTCTTATTTGTCATCTCTCTCCGATTTTTTTTTTTTTTTTTTTTTTTTTATTATTACTGCCTTCAGTCGTTCTAATTGGGAGTAGCAAACATCACTAGGGATAGTTTGGTTCTTGCTAATAACTCAATGTGTATGTATGGATTCCTTCTAGTCCTAGTAAATACAGAGCATTATCATCCATTGGCGTGCTGTTGCAGGGATCGCCACGATTTTTCATTCTAGCCTTTTCGCATAGAATCCAGTTTTCGTAACCACCATCCATTCGAAAAGGGAGCCTCCATATTTCTCTTTCTAACGCGTCACAGGTGGAAAATTAGTTTCGCAGAGCTCATGGGTAATTGTTATCGTGCCCAGAAGCCTTCCAAAAATAGTAGATGTTCAAAAATAGTCAATTTGGAAGAATTTAATCCCGCAGCTACCACACGAATAGTAATACATGTATTAATAATAATAACCTGATAATACAAGCAGATTGAGGTACTTTATCGACGGGTTCCTACAGATATTCCGGCGTGTCTGGTCTGGATTCAGAAAAATAATACCTGCCGTAAGATCATCAAGATCCATCTTTCAACTTCGGCCAGACCTGAGACGGCCTTCCAGATTTAGCTATCAGACCTGAACCACGAAACCATGTCTGAACCAATCCACCATATACAAAATGATTGTTATTAGGGTTGTATTTATCCCTCTTTGAAACATGAAAAGCATAGTGTTTTGAAAATGACTTTATCGTAGGTCATGTTCGGTCTTCGAAGACGAACCTTGATAAAGATAAATTATGAATGTTAAAACAGTTAATACATTGACTATTCATGTTATATTAAGAAAAATATCTTTTACATCCATTAATACTGAAATAGATAAGATAAAACCTTATTTTCTAATCTCTACGACCTTTCCAGACAAACCATTATTCTTACCTAGGAACATAATCTACTCATTATTGCATTGTTCTTATTAGGATTGTCAATCAGAATAACTCTAGAATAAAGTATTTCCTTCATAAACTGAGTCCACAATCATCATAAGATTTAACATTAATTGTTCGGCGCTAATGGCCAAGGATTGCCGATGCGCCGTAAATTTTTTTTTTTTTTTTTTATTTATTTATTTATTTGAAATCTGTACAAATTATAAACAGTACAATAATCAAGTTTGATGATGCAGATATTATGAACAAGTTGAAAAAAATGGAAAAAGTAAAATAAAATAAAAACAATACAAAATGTGAAAGAAGCCAGCCATTGTTGGCACTTTCAAAGCTGTCCAAATAAATATTTTAATGATCCCTATATGATCAGAAGAGTAAATTGTCTCGGGGCCACTGTACGCCGTAAATAAAAACAAAAAAAACAACATTAATTGTTTTGATGCTTTCCTTGACAATTCATTTTCTAGAACTACATTGTTCCACCAAATTGATTGTGTTTTCTGAAATGTTAATGAATAACTTTAGTTTCAAATTATTTGACAACTACTGATCTCTGTTAGTTTAAACGCATCTTCTTTGATAGACCTCCCCGCTAGTCACCAGCATTATCAGTCCTGGAATAAGAGAACACTTTGTCAGTTCGCTAAGTGTGTTCTTTAAGCTTATGATCCGCATGGAGTGTTATAGTTACCAGCTGGTCTGTCTTCCATTAGAATGTCATCTTAAAGAGAAAGGTTTGATGTACATCACCCAAAAAATATTTGTAAGCAGTTGACTGATCTTCCGATCCTTGAAAACTATGATAACTTTTCCCCCTGTAAGAAGCGTAGAGTTCCGAGCATCTTTTTTTAAGCCCGAACTTCACTCATTGTGAAGCTTTTATAAATATTATTCTTTCCCGATGTATTTAGGATCTGAAATGAAAAATGACAGTATTATGCATTGCAATGAAGTTTTTTATAAGTTTAAAAAACTTATAAATATCTGTATAAATAATCCTTAAATGTATTTTTTCCAGATCTGAAATGGAGTTGATCTTACGAGCAGATTTGAAGGCTAATATTTACGAATGCAATGTGTTAATAAAAACCTACACTTAATTTTGTTACATAAAAAAATTGCTTCAATTTTTGTTACTCATGCTAAATTATTTAAATGTGCTGTGCCTATGAATTCAGTTATTTGTAACATGAAAAAACAAAAATAAAATGCAAATACTTACATTTTATAGTAAATGTACAAAAAAAACAATAAACAATATTGACACATTTATTTTTTTATTTTTTTTTTTTGTTCTCCTTCCATCAAATGAATATGTTTAGCGTTCCAAACCTTCTTCTCCAAAACCAAAAAGAAGAAAATATAGTGGTGAAAATATGTAAAAATGTCTTAGGGTGCGTTTACAGCTTACAATTCTCGTAGGAGATATATGTCAGGTAATAGATAATTATAATAATTATGATATTCGACACCTGAGATATATTTCCTGCGAAAAGAATCAGATGTTAACGCTCCCTTATTGCTCGTAATAGAAATATATGTCTCAGGCATAAATTGTTCGCAGTTTACATAAGTCATAATTTCTGTCTGACATAAATATCCTGCAATAACTATCAGATGTAAACGCACCCTTAGAAGGTCCAGGTTTGCGCTGTAAAATGTATGCTCTATAAAGTCCATTTTCAAAAACTATGAAAAAAACCTTATTGATAACTAGGGAACGGATGTTCATGTAAAATTAAATTGAAAATATGAACATATATATTTAACTATTTATAATGAAATATGTAATAAAAAATTGAAAATATGTTTTTTTTTTGTTTTTTTTTTATTTATTTATTTGGAATTTACAACAACGTATAAGATACATTTCTAGTAAATTATTGCAAGATTATACTGACATGAATGTACATGAGGTGGGAAGCTGCACAGTTGTAGTACCCACTAGACAGAATTTATTTATTAATTTTTTCACAGATTAGCACATTCTAGAGTTGATCTCTTGGCCACTTGCGTTTCAGCCGCCGAATGGGGTTGTAAGGAATGTGCTGGGAGGATAGAGAGTTTATTAAGGAGTTAGGATGGCCGTGTAGGTTCGAATGGAATTTGCGGTAGAGGGATTTGGCTAAAGATAGGATAAAAGGGATATTAAGGTCATTATGGAAGGTCAAACTGGAGACATAAAACGGAGCATCCGTTATTTTCCGGAGAATTTTAGACTGCATGGATTGGATTTTGTAGGAGTTTGAAGGCTTTGTTGAACCCCATGAAAATATGTAGTAAACAAATACCAAAAATACTATAAAATATTGAAAAGAAAAGCATAGATAACTAGTACAAACAGAATGACTAAAACTCTATAACATATTGAAAGAAAGCATAATTAAAAATTAAGAGCTTATTTTAAAAGGGGAAAAAAAGAAGTTGAAAATTTCTAAAAATGAACATTATTATTATTTTGGAAAATTGTATGCAACAAAATGCATTTTTAAATCGTCTTACGTGAAATGACGCCGGTCTGATCTCATAAGGAGAGTATGCAGTTGTGGAGTGACCAATCAGGCCCATTTTGTCTGGCGATTTTGCATCGAAAAATAGTCGACACGTGTCCGAGAGTTTCGTCCAATAGGCCTTAGGAGCTAAGAAATAAAATACAATAGGTTGAAAATTGATTATTTTATATTTCGAGTTTGAAAAATGATATCGGCATGATTCATTCGCTTATTCACTTGTTTTAGAGAGTATATTAAAGGAAAAGTACAATTGTTACACAATAATTTGTTATATATTTTTTTAAAACGTATCTGCTCCTAGACCATTAGCGCCGGGGAAGCATGGCAGCCAGCCACCTTTGCTTCTTGCAATTAGAAAAGACACAGCGATCTAGATTCAATGGGTAAAGCATTCTTTCTCGGTTTCCCCTTTATTTTTTCAATTACAAAATATCAAAATATGTAGCAAAAAATAAAAACCTGTTTAAATGTCTTAAAATCACTTAAAACGTGCAGAATTCTATCAAAAATTTCGATTTGAGAATCAGAAAAAAATATGTAAATACATGAACATCCGTTTTTTATTGATAACAATGAGTTTTTATGAATAACCCAGTGATTCAACAGGCGTTTAGTAGACCTTTAGTTCGAGCTACTTTCCCATACTGTCTCTCATCAGTGCTACATTCTGATTGCAATTATTTTTTAGGTTTCCGCGCTAAATTACGAAAACGAGTATAGGATTCTCTCTTACGAGTTTTCTAGAATTAATATTAATTTCCAATAATCATTGAGCCAACTCAAAATAACAATGATTGTTAGCACAATCCTCTGCATAAACAGTTAGTCGCTCAACATCCGAGGTGGAAGTCCAACTCAGAGGAACTGTGACATCATAGCGCGTTTCCGTTCTTATGCCCAGAGTCATTTTAAAAGCTTCTAATAGAAAGGATTAATGTTTTGTCTCAATCACTCATGAAAAATGTAAACATATGTAAAAATGTAAAATAAAATCTCAAAGAGACGCAAGATCCTAGGCGCAACAACAGAAAAGAAACATTATCCTAAGCGGAAATTATTCCCTTCAAGCACCGATTTCTCCGTCTGAAATTGCTCTCACAAAATTTGCATAAGTTTCCGATTTTGTAGTATATTAATTAAGCTTTCAAATATATGTTCTACATTGACTGCGATATACAGGGTCTCCTCGTGGTCCAGTGACTAACGCTTCGGACTCTGGAGTGCGGGAGATGGTGGGTTCGAGTCCTGTCAGCGACAGGTTAAGTTTTTTTTAATACAGGACCCGTTAAAAAAAATCCCCGCTTCACCATGGATGTAAAGGTGGCGACCTATTATTATCCCGGCACTAATGGCCTAGGTTTCCATGCACCGTAAAAAACAAAAAAAAACTACGATATCCCAAACGGGATTTAATTGGATACGTTTTTGGCATAATCTTGACTTATTCACAAACGAATTTAATTCTACGCATCTTAACTGCATAAAGTTTGCGTTAGAGTTAACCATTTAACAGATATCTAAAGTGTTATTGTGTGAAGTGTCACGCAAAAGTGGTATGTTTTTCGTAACCTGTCTTCAAAACCAATCGGATTAAAAAAATTTGGTATTCAATCAACACAGACTCCGAAATTGGGAAAACATCATATTATTGATATTTGTCAAATATTTGAATAAAACAAAACGTTTCCAGACTTTTGCCAATTTTGTTGCGACAAACATCTGGTTTGTTTACTGCATAACTTTGCAGTGAATAAATGACTGCTGAAACACAATATAATTAAAAACCAAAATATTAACTTAAGAATTTATTTCAGGACAATCAAACGGAGTATTTTTATCATGAACCTTAGCACTAGGGTAAATGGATGAGGAACTGCTTTATAATAATTAACTACATCAATCTAAAAGTAGAGGATCTTTTTCTCAGGTAGAGGATAGACTTGAATAGGTGACTTTTTTTTTCTTTTTTTTTTTTTTTTTTTTTTTTTTAAGCACAAGATTTGTTTCTTGTGAATATAATGGTTTCTTTTGCGGAGGAATTCCAACATGAAGCCTGGTATATTATTGAATGAGGACTCCCTTGGACAGTGCTTTACGGTGTTGCTGTCAGAGTGCATGTGCAAGTTGCATTCAATCGATGCATCAATACGGATAATTACACAAGAAGTGGTTTTATTCCGCGGTGAGCGTGAGGAAGTTCTCAAGGATTCGTAATCATGTCCCGTTTCTTCACTATTTATTAATGTATTTCTTTTGTATCATTTAATCAGCATTAAATAAACGCCAGGCTCTGAATCAGCACATTTCCTCCTCATATATCTCTCAGCCTTGTAATTGAAAAGTTTTTATTTTATTTGATTTGTTGTTGCATCTTTAAGACGTACACGTATCCTAAGTGAGCTGCGAGTAATCATTGTAAAATAACAGAACAATTAGAATTATCTCTTGGTTAACATTTACGTATAATTGGTGCCATTTGACTGCGGAAGGCCGCTGTGAGTATTCGAGCGAGAAGTTCAGCTATTCGTGTTAGAGATTCTCCTGCGTTTCCCAAGATTAAAACCGGAACTCCTACTAAGAAAAGAAAAAAAAACTATTATAATGAGAAAAAAACAAAGAGATTTTTATACAACAGCTACCAGCAATCCAGGATTGCACAAAAAACAAAAATCATGCGATACCTCGTCATTTAAATATACTATAATACTATAATATGTAAAATACAATTAGATGATAGAAAAACAATTAGTTGGTTCTAATGGAATAGTAAAATGATTCATGGCATTATAAATACAGAAATAATAAATATATACTCCAAAATGTAACTAATTACATTTTATCCCTTTGAATATATATGTCTGTGTATATATATATATATATATATATATATATATATATATATATATATATATGTATTTATTTTCTATGTTACAGTAGTTCGTTTCTTTCTTATATATTTATTTTTTGTATTTTTTTTTCCATTTTTTATTGTTATTTATACATATCTTTCACCTTGAACCATTGACTGTGTTTAAAGAGTTTGTCGCTTATGTTGCGGAACTCTATAGTTAAATAAATATTGAAAAATAAAATTTAAATAAATGGAATAAAGATATCTGTGAAAATGAAAATAAAAATTATTAATTTTACATTAGGTGTAACAATGGGTAAATTTTAAGAAAGTTTTGACATTTCGCTATCTTCTAATATGTGTGCTTTGTTAGTTGTCAAACCACATCTCTACAGTATTGTACATTGGACAAGCAGTGAGAACGAGTCAGTTTATTTTTCTTAGCTGCTCTAATATATCACTAAAGCAGAATGAAAGATGGAGATTGGACAGAATATATTTCTGACTAAATAAACAAACAGTGTCCGATCCTTAATCTCTACATGTTACCATGCAATTACGTAATAAATACGATGACGTAAATGCACGTACTACTATAGTAATACTATACGTGTTTTTATTTTAGCACATTAGGCCCCTGTTATTATGCTTACATTATACGTTGGTCTCAAATCACATGGGGTGCAAATAAATGGAAATTGTTGGTTATTGGTTGTTGTGTATCCAATAAAACAAGATAAATTGAAGTCTGATGCACATATATGTAATTATTTTTAGCTTAAGTGCAAAGTAATATTCTTCCTGCTATCCACTTATTTTTTCAGGATTGGAAGAAAAAATTGTGGATTTGTTCCCAATCAATGGATTTATACTCAGAAGGGTAGAAGGCATAGCTATTTGAAGACGGCTAGTTAGAGTCCACTTCGGCCGGCTGTACTTATTAACTCGATTCTAAGTAAGGCTCTTTGGCCGTACTTACTATAGGGACTTAGAGATAAGAGACTTAACAACAGACTTACACTCTCTTGTTTCCAATGTTTTATATATGCCAAACTTAGAATTTGTTTTTATCTTCTTTAGGATACTTTTTGTAAAAATTTCGGAAGGAAAGGATCTATTGATGAGGGTGCAGTCATAAATGAAGGTTTCAAACGGGATTTAATTGGATACGTTTTTGGCATAATCTTGACTTATTCACAAACGAATTTAATTCTACGCATCTTAACTGCATAAAGTTTGCGTTAGAGTTAACCATTTAACAGATATCTAAAGTGTTATTGTGTGAAGTGTCACGCAAAAGTGGTATGTTTTTCGTAACCTGTCTTCAAAACCAATCGGATTAAAAAAATTTGGTATTCAATCAACACAGACTCCGAAATTGGGAAAACATCATATTATTGATATTTGTCAAATATTTGAATAAAACAAAACGTTTCCAGACTTTTGCCAATTTTGTTGCGACAAACATCTGGTTTGTTTACTGCATAACTTTGCAGTGAATAAATGACTGCTGAAACACAATATAATTAAAAACCAAAATATTAACTTAAGAATTTATTTCAGGACAATCAAACGGAGTATTTTTATCATGAACCTTAGCACTAGGGTAAATGGATGAGGAACTGCTTTATAATAATTAACTACATCAATCTAAAAGTAGAGGATCTTTTTCTCAGGTAGAGGATAGACTTGGTGAGAACGAGTCAGTTTCTTTTTCTTAGCTGCTCTAATATATCACTAAAGCAGAATGAAAGATGGAGATTGGACAGAATATATTTCTGACTAAATAAACAAACAGTGTCCGATCCTTAATCTCTACATGTTACCATGCAATTACGTAATAAATACGATGACGTAAATGAAGCTATTTGAAGACGGCTAGTTAGAGTCCACTTCGGCCGGCTGTACTTATTAACTCGATTCTAAGTAAGGCTCTTTGGCCGTACTTACTATAGGGACTTAGAGATAAGAGACTTAACAACAGACTTACACTCTCTTGTTTCCAATGTTTTATATATGCCAAACTTAGAATTTGTTTTTATCTTCTTTAGGATACTTTTTGTAAAAATTTCGGAAGGAAAGGATCTATTGATGAGGGTGCAGTCATAAATGAAGGTTTCAAATTTTTAATCACTTCTTCAAATCTCTCTCTCTCTCTCTCTCTCTCTCTCTCTATATATATATATATATATATATATATATATATATATATGCTGACAATCTAGTGATTCTGGCATCTTTCAGATTTATTAAAAGAATACCGTGAATAAAATTTGCTGACATTAAACACTGAAAAACTGCCGTGTCACAAAGGTGGCCGCCTTGGAAAATTTTTGTATAATGGGCTAGTTATTCAAACAAACATTCGTTTTCCTATTTATGGATTCCATTTGCCTCATCTGGAAAATTCTACAGTGTAGGAACTACTTCCTAGAAAAATCTATCAATACAAATGTTGCTGTTATGCTGATTGACCCAAATTATTAAATTGCCTATACTGGCCGTAATTTCTCTTATATTACGTAGAAAAACTTCTAGGCATCTAAAGAGAAATATCTGAAAGGGGGGTTTTCCTCGGACACACATTACTTCAGGGATATCTAAAGAGAAAGATATCTTTTAAAAATATGATGTTGGGGTTTACTATGTATTACGTTTAAATCGAATCTAGCCACCAAGCCTCGGGATTGGTTGTCACTTTAACCACAAGGTGCGCTACCCCCGATAGGTGATGCTATGATTGTAGGATACTGACGTATTGATACGAACAGACCAGTTTCTTAATACCCCTGATGGATTCCTGAAAGTCGAACCGAAAGAGAACAAATTAACTTATAATAATAATTATAGCCAACGGCCATAGCCACGATGAATGCACCGGTTCGCGTAGTTCACCGAGGTTAAGCAATGTCGGGCGTGGCCAGGACCACCATGGGGTGACCGACCCCGTGCTGTTGACATTATAAAAGGGTGGTAAACTGTAGATAGCCTGGCGCTAATAGCTAAATAGTTGATGCGCCGTTAAAAACGAAAAAAAATAACGATTTTATTTATATTCTAGTTAATTTAACATTAATGTTATTTATTGCTAATACTAAAACATTCGTCTTACCAAAATCTTCCAGACGAGTAAGCAAAATTACGAAGCAAAATAAATAGCATAACTATAAATTTTAAACAAATTATTGGCGACAAAACATATAATAAGTACTAATAAGAATACTAGAAAACTAGAAAATGAAGTAACAATAGTTCAGCAATTCGGACTGGAATACTCGTTCCCCCCACTCCTCCAGAGATGAAGTATTCTGCGCATAACTTCCTTGGCTTTATAACTGTTTTCGAAGGCTCGTGTTCGTTCAATTTATAGCCTTTTCTCCTTCACCCAGAAACCTTGACTGCCATGATATTACAATAGTAATGTCCTTGCTGGATCTTTACTGTAGATGGTACTTCTTCCGACATAGAAGTTATACGGGGTTTATATATTTGCGAAAACCCACATGATCTCCCTCTGTGTCTTATGAATTTCTGTTTAGAGATAGTGCTGTAGTGATCCAAATGGACGCTGGGCAGGGAAGAGGTAGTGATAGAAGAAAGAAAAGCTGTAGTATTAGCCAGAATAAGAATAGGTCATAAAAACCGTGCAATGTGCATCTCAACTGGCAGACTGTGTTGACGACGACTATCAAATGACATGGCTTATTGACCTTACAGTAGCGAAGAAAATAATTGACAAAATTTAACCACTTATGATAATATCTAAAAAGTAATCTATTCTAGTCCGAGAGATGGTAACACAAGTTGCATGACGTTTTTTATACACATTTCCCCTATGCAGTACCTGGTGTCGCAAGGAAAGTCTAGACAACACTTTGTCTTTGGGTGAAAACAGTGGAGCGGCGTGGGTAGAGGGTAGCCGTGAGGGGTTTGACCCTTTCAGCTACCCTCTCGGCTCGACTATGTTTTGGCAAGTGTAAATACATGAATTATTTTCAACCCTCTCGGCTACCCTCTACTCTCCCCGCTCCACTATGTTTTCACCCTTACTCATATTCTTATCTAACCAAGAGGTTCACTACAGGAACATTTCAAAAACACTTCTTGAAACGTGCCTTACCAGCTCTAGGACTATCCTGGCAAGAAGTTTACTGGTTTAAAATAATAATCGGTATGAACTAGATTGTGTCCTATTATATTATTAATTTGAATGTTTGTTTGATTATATATTTATTATTATATATCAAGCAGAAGTAAGCACTCTGTGATGTTTAAATTAATCGAAGATTATTTACCTAAATAGATACTTATTTATTTCGGAAAGCCAACAAACAAAACACATCAATATGATTTATAAAACACCGGACCAATAGTTTTTTTTTTGTGTGTGTTTAACGGCGTATCAACATTAGGGCTATTAACGCCCGGACCAATAGTATCCGCAACTTTGGTGCCCCATCAGGAAACGTCGAACGCACAGGAACTGCGCCAGCTTAGCGCTTTTACCTTTTTATTACTACGGTAATTTTCAAAGAATAGAATAAAAACTCGAAGTTATGTATTAACGTTTCGTGAAACACACGTAAAAGTGTAAAATGAAATCTCAAAGCTAAGCAAGATCTTAGACTCCACAGCAGGAAAATGACCGAATCCTCAGCGTATATTACTCTATTTGAGCATAGGTTTCTCCGAATCAATTCGCTCTGTACAAAATCGAATCAACACTATTTATTTACTACTATTTCTCAGCCAGATTTGAGATGTAGAAGAATTTATCCAAAAATTCCCAGAGAATCTAGTTTTTCTTAGCAACGGTTACATACATGGCCTTGGAAATGGTTTCATTAAATTCCCCACGTACAATTAATTATTGGAATCCTAGTAACGCAAAAACGCGCGAATTTCGCCCAGAAACCTTCTTGGCCTTTGCGAATTTCGCCCAGAAACCTTCTTGGCCTTTGCGAATTTCGCCCAGAAACCTTCTTGGCCTTTGCAAATTTCACAAAGTATTTTTTTACCAAATATCATTAAGTGCAGTCCATTTTTGAGCTAGCTAGAGAGCAAACATATCTTCGCGTATTTTATTTGTTGATCTTCCACATGGTGAATAATGAATGAGTTGATTGATTGGGGTCACTGTTCGATGAATATTTATTCCTTTTAGTGATGATTTTAAGCATCAAAGAGTATTCACAACAAAAAGGAATAGCGTTAATAGCATTAAGGGTTTAAATGCCATAAGAAATAAATAGAATAAAAATAACTAAATGGAACCAGAGGCTGTAATAATGTTTAATGATCACGAGTAATTATTTTTCAGATAAATGGTTAGCGTGCTGGTTATTGCAGAAAAAAATACCCAATTTAAATTCATTTTAATTATTTTTAAAAATCCGGGCAATCTCTGGGGGGGGGCAAAAGGCTCATTCCCAAGATTTTTTTACGAATTCATGTTGATTGTTTGTTTCGTTATATTCCCCATTTTCCCAGTGGCCTAGTTTGTCCTCTTGATAGCATTTTAAGCATTATTTCATAGCAAAACTTGCGCCATGTAATTAGTTATAAGGTCGATTTGAATCGGTAACTAAATGAATGTTTGATTACTCAAGAATCCATTTTTATCAACAATCCTATCAAAAAGGGATACAAGAAAACGATTCCAATTACAATTATGTATAGCAGAGAAAACAATTTTATTAATCTCGTTTTACAGCGATATCTCCCTGAATGGCTCCGAGCCAAAAACTCCACCCAGATGGAAACTCCCATCCACGTAAAAACCCAGCAAACCTATAAATCATAAGTCTCTCACTTCTATTCTCTTTATATTGGATTATACTACCAAATAAATCTTCTGGAATGCGAAGAGAATGCAAACGAACTTAACGCTTAATGAATTAATTATGGGCATTTATTACCTTTACTTGCTGATTCGTTTTTAGATTGTTTTTAAATGAGAATCACCAATTCAATTAATTTTGTTTAACTTCTGTCATATATTGTGTTCTCAAAATCCGCATACACCTTAATATTACTAAAATATAACATTTAAATAAAAGCAACATTTCAAATTATGGCTAAACTAAGCCAAACCACGTTTTTAACAAATTTATATATACGACTTTTGGGGTATTATAAGGTACTTTATCTATTATTATTCTTGTTAATCATTTTAATTTACTAGACAATTACATTTTTTGATTAACTCACTGTGCTTTTTAAAATAAGTCATTTAATATAGTAACTGATGATTACATTTGTCTTCATAACCCATACTGTACCAACCTATTGAATGTCTGACAAAGGGTTGTAAATTTCCTCAGATCCTTTATGATATCTGTGATGTATGCAGCGTTATTTGTGGAGTTCTCGATTTCGTAGAAGGTAGAAAAATAATGTCTCTCCACTGTTTTTCAAAGTATTTATTAGCAAAAGCTTTTCGAGAACATGGTTCTCATCGTCAGTGCATCTATTACTCCACCGGTATTACTGCTAACCGCCTCTCCGAACAGGTGTGAGGTAATTACCTCACACCTGTTCGGAGAGGCGGTTAGCAGTAATACCGGTGGAGTAATAGATGCACTGACGATGAGAACCATGTTCTCGAAAAGCTTTTGCTAATAAATACTTTGAAAAACAGTGGAGAGACATTATTTTTCTACCTTCTACTTTATGATATTTTTATTTAAAAATTTTAAATTTGGTCCATTTTATGTCAAATCACCCATTGCTATGGGCCATTATGTCTCAGATATCTTTAATTTTTTTTTCTCATGAATAGACATGTATGAGATAATATCAAATTAATTTTAGATTTTTTAAATTTCTTCTTCAGATCGAAAATTAGGAGTTGTGTCATCAGAGAGTGGATTGGTCTAAAAGATATAATCCATCAGGTTAGGATGCAAAAATGGGAATGGGCTGGGCACGTATTAAGAAGATCAGATAAGAGATGGTCAACGGAGGTGACTGTTTGGTCACCCTATGGTTACAAGGGGCGACGAGGAAGACCAATGAAAAGATGGAGCGACTTCGTCAGGACGATGGCTGGTCCATTATGGTGGAGATTGGCGAGGAATAGAGATAGCTGGAAGGAGAAGTGGATCCAGATAGGAACCTCGGCTTCCCAGTAGGCTGGTCACCTGGGAAAGTCTAGACCTGTACTCCTTCATGGAAGGTCTATGTTCGAACTCAGAGAAGGATTTCTAAGATTGAAATTGTTAATTTATTTTTATATATTTATTTATTTATTGCGGCTTGTAAATATTTATTGTAATATAATTTGATCTATAATTGAGCTATGAACATAATAAAAGGCTTTATTATTATCCTTCAGATTGAAAAATTTCAGCCTTTCTGATTTCTCCAGCTGTAATCCCAATAAGATTAGTATTATTTGTTAAAATTATCCATTAACTAAATAATGCTTTACTCACTTGTCCATCTCTATACAGTACTTTGATGTTAATGAAATAATTAATTAATTAATTATAGATTACTTGTAACATATAAAATAAACTTCTGGCTGCTTAAAAGTTTTATTTTGGCACAAAGTGTTTCAGCGTTTCAGCAAATGACGGATATGTTAGAATAAATAAAAATTAAGCATAATTGGGTTCTGTGGTTTTTTTTTTAAGGCTTGCTAACCTTAGAGCGATGGACACCATCGGATGAATATTTCGTGGTGGCCCATTTTCCTCATTTGTTTAATTTTGTTAACTGATTTAATCAGCTGCTTGATTTTATTGAATTAATGGCCTTATTCTGAATTTATTATTGCTCTTGGTTTTCATCAGGATGAGGCCCTAGGAGGAGTAGAGTTTATGAATTACTTGCAATATAATTTCCACGTGTATATACACAAAGACACACAGACACACTCACATGCCCAAACCCACATCCATTTAACCTCACTCATGGATTGTTCCCACATTTAACCACTATTAAACTGTTCTTATGTTTTTGATTTTATTTATAAGTTTTTGTCTATTAAGTTTAATATCTTTCTAACGTTATCACCATCATCTTCAAGGATTTCATCAATAATGTCCGATAACATTGACTCTTCCCCTACTAGACTCATATATTCGGTTTTCTGTTAATAAATGTTTCACTGTTATTTGAACGTAACATGATTCACAGATTGGGCGTGGTTCTATGGTAAAAATGAATGAATGGCTACTTTCTATTTTCTATTCTATGTTGAGTGGTGTCTTCCAAGCTTTAACTGTTGATTTTATTTCTTAAGTTGTTGTCTACTATTTGCCACGTAATTAGCCAGTTTTGCCAGAGTATTTGCTTCATGTAGTAAATAATATCGTTTTTCGAACCCTTTGTTACAGCTCTTATCGCTTCAATTACAGCTCTTATCGCTGTTCTGCTGAAGGACAGTTCCTGTAAGTAGCCTTTGCTAAAGTAGAGCCTTCTAAACTGCATCTAGGCTTTCCGGCAATACTCTAAAGTATTTAAGGTTAGAAAGGTCTGATGTTATTCATTCTCTAAGGGAGCTCAATGAGAACACAGACATGGAAAATGTTTGATTCGTAAATAAACCTCCATTTAAAACCATTCTAAACAAGAATACAAGCACATTAAGCAGGCCAACATTCACGGACCAACGGAAGTTACCCTCTAAGGTCCTAAGCAGTTAGACTGATGGGAAAAGGCTATCGGAATAGTACGCCGGCAATTATTGATATGAAATAGCTTTAGTTAGATTATTTGAAGGTTAATATGAACAGAATTTTTTTTTTTTTTTTTTTTATTGTTGCTTACCTTGCCCAAAAGCATATTGCTGCGAAGTAGAAATCTAAAAAAAAATGTGGAAGTATTACCCCAACTATTTTAACAATGGGTGGCTATAACCACGTGCTGTAGGCATTATAAAAAAGGTGGCAACCTGTAGATAGCCCGGTGTCAATAGACCAATTGTTGATTCGTCCTAAAACCCATGAAAAGAATATAAATAAAAACTGGAAAGTGATCTAATTTTAAAATATTTATTTTGTGAAAACTTTACCCACTTAGCAAAGATTTAAACCAAAAGTTTTCCTTTACCCGAGACACCTTGCTAATCTCGCCCTGAGTCTTGTTATCACAATATGCCATGTTATATCCTAATAAATCACCCCCCCCCCCCCAGAGTATATCGTTCTGTCCAGTAAACAGTGGTTTAATACATTGAAATCCTAGTAGGGAACAAATCTCTGAGCCTAGACAAAATAACTTGTCTGGGTTCAGGTAATTCGATGCTGTACCGTCTGTATACATCTTTAGCTGCATTATTTTCCTGTTATATTGTGATATAACATTTTGTTGCGTAATAAGAAAAACAGAACATTGTTGGTCCAAATACCGGTCTAGTCAGTTAATTTTCTAAAAAAGTAAGATGCTAAAATGTAATATATGTCATTCATTTATAAAGATACATGCAATGTAAAAATTTGCTCTACAAGTTTCACGTCATAAGATGCCTACTCAGGAGAAACGTAACTATGTACATTTCATTTGAGCTTCAATTCAGGAAAAAACTTCCACACCTTACTAATAAAAAACATATTACTTATAAATAAACATATATAAACATAAAAATTTTCGTTTAAAAAATCTAGCAAGACTAAAAATAGTATATTAAATTAGTAAACTAAAATAATAAAATAAAATTAATTACATACACTTCAAACAAGGTCCTTTTCTTTATCCAGTGTTTGAACATTTTGAAAATCAAATTTATGTTTATGACTAATTGTATGATCCACTAAAGCAGATTGGTTGTTAGTCTCATCTGCATTAAATCTGCTTTAGTAGATCATCCAGTCAAACATAAATGCAAATTTGACTTTGAACATGTTAAAATACTGGAGAAAGAAAAGAAGTTTTAGAGTTTAAGAAATTCATTTACTATATATTATTATTATTGTATATTCAATATTCCTAATAGCTTTTAAACACAAAATTATTAAAAGAAGAAGCTACTGTTTGACTTTGGTCATTATTATTTTATTAGTAAGATGTTTAAGGTCTTCCTGTGTTGTGCAACAAATGAGATCTACAAACATGAGTTGCTTCTGAAGAGGCATCCATTGACGTGAAAAATGTTGAGAATAAAATAAATTAATGAAAAGCTGAGCTTTTTTTAAATATATGCCCTTCTGACATTTTAAAATAAATAATTCACAATATTATATAATAATAAATCATTGTTTTTAAGATTTTGAAGGTTGGCTTCTATTCGTTTCAGTTACGTGGAGACATGGTAACATGGAGAGTCTTTTGAATCTACAAGTTCTATCTTAATTTCTATTCAGTTAATTTACATTTAATTTTATGTCTTTGTTAACATTATGATCAAATTATTTTAGTCTTAATCTTACCATTCAGAACGAACTAATAAATTGTACGTTTCCTATGCTCCACTCATTTAAAGGGTAATACTTAACTTTTAACTTTTTTTATTATTTTCTTTTTTATGTGCTAAAATGTTTCATTTTCTAATCAAAAATATTGTCCAAGAGTGTTTGTGAGACGGAACAGTTTATAAATGTGCCAAAAATTCGATTTGTCCCAATACATTTCGAAAATAAAAACCATTTTTTTTTTTATCTTTATTACTAGAAATTATCAACAAAAAATTGACTTTTTGGTATATTAAACTTTAAAATCGATTTCCTCAGAACCATGTTTTTCCTGCTCAAGTTCAAATTTTAACTGAAAATTCCTAACGATATTTGCTAGTAAAGTTCGTAGGGATTTTTCCATTCATTGAATTATCTTGATTTATGACCGATTTTATCTAATAAAAATTCGTTCACTTTTCTTTTAAAAACAAAGTAACATTTATTAATTATTCTAAATACTTTACTAGTACGTTTTTCTCCCATTCGTCTTCCATGCTCAGTCATAAGGTGATTCGGAAGTAATAATTCCGCCCTAAATAACAAATTAAAACATCCAATTTTCCCGGCTGTCTTTGATATTTACAATAGTAGCAGGAATTTATGAATGAATTGAGGGTTAAATGTTTGAGATTATCAGCTAACACCGTTTTTATTCATAAAACCACAGTAACAATTATATGCAAGGATACAATATTGAGAAGTAAATTATCTTGCTCTTGAGGCTAGAAGCCTTAACTTCAATGCCGAAGAACGCCTATTTGGCGTGGAATACAATTCAGCAACACTCACGAGATATGCAAAGTTATACACTTCAGAAAATATTTTTAAATTATATTACTCCTTTATTATCTAAACTAGTTCTGGCTTTTTCGGGTACAAATTTCATAATAGTATGTAATTTTAATTAACAAAACCATCACAACTTTAAATTAAATAATTAAATTATATTTTATGGAAATTTATTTATGTAAACTATATATATATATATATATATATATATATATATATATATATATATATATATATATATATATATTTATATACACATGTAGACACACGGGTGCTAGTGGACGACACAGATTCACACTGAAGCAATTATGAGATTTAACGTTTTACTCGCCTGATGAAGAACCTAAACAGAATCGAAACGTCGCGAATATAACTTAATTTTGTAAACAATTTTGGGGAGCTAGTTGTTTCAAGAATCCTCACCCTCACCTTCAACTTACATGATACTTGATGTTTTGTTTATGTGGATGGTAAGTGTTGAAACTAATTCATGCACGTATAAATGTAGTTTTATGATTCCTCTACTTTCTGTACTTAAGTAAATACAGGCAATTGAAAAAGTTCCAACTTACTACACTTTTTTACTCTTTAAGTGGGACGGCAGTAAAGATTGTACACAAATTGTTAAGGTAGTCAATCTATGAACTGCACTTTATGATGATATAACGGTTTCCCTGATAAGAATGAATAAGTTTTGCAACGTATAAACAGCAAAATATACCGGTTAATTGGTTTCTTGATAATGGAATTGATGTTCAACTCATCAAAATGAAGTACCATTAAATTGTTTCTTTACATTTTCGGTATTAATCACGTTCATCATTGTGGGTATTTTTTATTATAATTTGATTTTCTCGAACTGGATTGAAAGTAAGTCGTAGGCATTTTAAATTTAAGTATTTGCGGAAATCTGAAGAAACGAAGAAAAAATTTCTATTCTGAGATAATTATTCATAAAGTCTTCAACAATTTCACCGGCGCACAGTGAGCCGTTTCACACATCTACGCGGACAAGCTCACTAGATGATTTTTAATATTATCGTAAAATTTTAATGATGACTCATGTAGAAAATGTTATTTAATATTTTATTTATTTATTGTGGTGAAAAATAAGTTAATGGCCACTGAAGTTATTAAATAATTTATAAATTATTTTTAATCAAGCAATAATGAAAATTTTGAAAAATCTATTAGGAATTTGTTCTACTTAAAAAACATTTTTTTGCAATACCACTACGTAATTTTTATATATATATATATATATATATATATATATATATATATATACATATATATATATATATATATATATATACATATATATATATATATATATATATATATATATATATATATATATATATATATATGCATTTAGTTACAAACTAATTAAAATTTAAAAAATAGAAAGCAGCAATTTTAAAAGAAAATTTATCTTTACTTTTTTTTAGTAACAAAATATATATATTTTGATATTTGATAACTAATAACTATCAAACTATTAACTATTAAATTTATTAAAATCAACTATTAATTTTTATTTATTTATGATGTTACAATAACGTATAAAATACAAAAAAATTTAATCACAAACTGAAACAGTAGGTCAGTACGACTTCATTTGCAGCAAACGTGCTATTTATAGAAGAATTCTTTCTTGACAAACTATGCTGAACTACTGGAAAAAAAATGTATAAAAGAGTTAGCGCAAGAAATCGCAAAATAGGGTTTATGATGTTTGAAACTACACATTTTGAACTATCATATGAAAAAAAAAAAATCATTCTGGCCTTCATTGGCTATCATAATGTTTTTGTACAAAAGAAAATTAACTTTTTTTATTTCTCTTAAAAAAAAAACACTTCGGTTTCAAAGGCAGTATTTATCAGTATACAACAAATTAAAAAAAAAAAATCAGTCCCATAACAGGCCACGAGGGCCCTGAGGGGCAGATACTATAGAGGTATCTGATTCATGACCATACGGCACACTAGGGAGTTAGTGTGGTCAGTACTATGCTCCGGTCGCCTGATTTTCCCCTTGGCAGCTTCGACTGCTAGTGTCATTAGCACCCAAGGTACCCATTGATAAATTTATTAATGGCTGGGTTGGCCTAGGGACGGTCTGGGAGGCTGAATTCAACCCATTAACGAAGACACTAGAAGAAAAAATCTTAAGTGCTTGCTCGGGATTTGAACTCAGGTCCTCCAACTTATTAGTCCAGTGCTCTACCACTGAGCTAACCTCGCCCCCACACCAAATTAAAAACTGATTAATTTCACTGCAAAAATACTCTCGGTAACTATTTTGGAATTAGTATAAGCAGCTTCTCCCATATTTTCCCAACTTGCAAGTCCCCCTAACTTTTTAGTAACCGAAGATAATTAGATAATACTGCGAATTAGCCTTATCTCTAGTAATATAATCGCCTTATTTTTATGATCTGTTCACTTCAGTTTTATCCATCTAGTTGTGGGAATCGATTAATATCAACTCTCTGTAATATCAAGATTACTTGACGTAAAATAAAAAAAAACAGAATGTGTGGTGTCTGTGTGCCAAGACCTGGCAAAAAAACGTATCCCCTTCCATATTCCATTTTAAGAAGTGAAGGTTTAGTTGGGATTCGAATAAGATAAATTGTCAGTGTTTCAGAAAAATGTATATTTCAAACCTTTCGACGTGCTCCTTGGCAGCTTTCTTCAGCTAAAAAATAAATAAACCTAATTACGAACGAGAAAAAATCCACAGTAAGACAAATTTTGCATTATGACAACAGGTTAAATCATTTTTCTTTTTAATATTGCATATTAGGTAAACACATCTTTTTTTTTTTTTTTTTTTTTTTTTTTTTTTTTTGAAGAAATTAATCAGTACTTTTATTCAAAAATAATTTGAGAGTTAGTAATCAAAATTAACAAAAGTCCAACATTAACATCGGCGCAATGGCAAAGAAACGCATATGCACAAGTAATAACAGTATTTAAAAAAATAAATAATTTATTGTAATGTATGTAGGAATGCATAGCACTAAATGCCTAGGCGAGAAAGGAGGATCACGATATATGTTAGGTGCCCATGGATAAGTGTTGGAAAGGATTTTACTCTGAAGTATACCTATAGCTGGACCAAGGGGGCAAGTCGGTAAAGATGATAGAAGGAATTTGCTAGGTTTTAAAACGAGGCGTTGAAAGGTGTTAATCCACAACACAAAAAGATAAACCTCAATATCACCAATAAGTAATAGGACAACAATGACCTTAAGTGGTTTAATTTTCCCATACACCCACGTTTAATTATCTTATCTAAATCTTAGTTTGTCGGGTTATCTTTTAAAAAATACATTCATTATTAAGAAAGAATTGTTTTTGATGAATACTAAATGACCTCGGAAAAAAAATACAGTAGGTATTTAATTGGAGCCTACGACCAGCTGGTGCAAGAGCTGACATTAACCCCGCACTGACAACTTTCTTATGAAGGAGTCGGCAAACCTAACGACTCAACCAGTTTTCTAGTTATCCTTGGGTTTCTAGCGGAACCTTTTCAAAACCCTCTCCATCACTTACCCCCATCATTTTTCTTTAAAGCATATTTATATCTTGATCCATAATACAAATGTGTCTCATTAATTCAGCCGCTGGCCTCATTAACAGCTATTATTTTAAATGTGAGTCAGTATTTCAAAAATTCAGAATACGAAGAAATAATCTGAATCAAGAACAAAATTGAAACTCAATAAATTCCAATATATACACTATTATTGCTCTCCTAAATCTCTTCTGATATTTATTCGGAACAAGTTAATAATTATATTTTAAATTTTAATTACTTTAATTGAACTAAAAGAAAATACGATAATTTTTCTTATTCATTAATCAATTAAATGAACTGTGTACTTGACACTGTAAGTAATGTAGTTACTACAGTAACGCTTAAAAATATTTTGACACCAAGAAATTATTCAATGTTCTTGAATGTCCCAGTCAAAGTGATGATCTAAACCCCATTAGTCCAGCCATCTAAGACCTCGAGTTTGCAACGCTGGTTTTTGGGGTCTTGTTCGGGGTCACCCCAGAAGTGTGTACACAATTTGTCAGCTTCTAAAGACCTGTGCAAACTGCGCACCAATCGAATATCCTTGAAATTTTAAAACGTTTTTTTGTTGTTGTTTTTTTTGTTAATAGCTCCTAAACCCTCCAGATAGGCCGATTTTGCTGGTTAACGAACTCGTTCAATCGTTAGCTAGGGGAATAATATATACCAAGTTTCGTGAGGAAAGATCAAAAACACTGTTGAGTGTCGTGTTAACGATAGTTCATCAAATGTTCGACGTGATTATTTGCATTAGCAAAACTTTTATATTTACCAACCGAATGACACGAAATAAATACTAAATGTTAAGTAAAGCTTACCACAATTTTTTTTTTTTTTTTTTTTTTTTTTTAACGGAAGCAGCCAAGAGGAAAATCAGGCGGCCGGAGCATAGTCCTGACCACACTATCTCCCTAGTGTGCCGTATGGTCATGAATCAGATACCTCTATAGTATCTGCCCCTCAGGGCCCTCGTGGCCTGTTACGGGACTGATTTTTTTATACACATATATATATATATATATATATATATATATATATATATATATATATATATATATACATACTCCAATAAGTGTAAATCACCTTGGCTTATAAAGTTTGTATAAATTCTACTCATTCAGTTATGTAACTCAAGTTAATTGATCAATGAAGATGCTTTGTTATGAGGAAGAAGGTAATTCAACAAGGAACACAAGGACTTGCGTGCATCCTCCTGGAAAACAACATGTAATTAATTATTAATTTTCGCAAGAATAACTAACTACAGCCATAATACTCCTTGGCTGGATAAATCAAACAAATATTTAAACTATATTATTTTAATAGGCGGAAGGTTATTTATAGTAGACTATGCAATAAACAAAAAGTCCGTCACGCAGGAGCTGCATAACTAAGCACTTTCCTCAGAATTTTTGTAGTGTAGACTACATTACTGAATAATTTGCTGAAAAGAACTTATATAAATAAAATAAAAACGTGAATAGTTCTGCTCATTAAAATTTCTTATGAGAACTGTTCAATTATTATTTTTTTAAATAATTTGCTTCCAGAGTTATGTTTATACATGATACTGTACTACTTAATAAATACACAAAAACTTCATTTTCCGTCTTTTGATCTGACGCAGGAACAGGATACAGTCCCCCTAGTGGGAGATAGCGCCCCTCGCGGCGGCTTTGGGAACCTACGTCTGGCGGGCTAATTCTACTGAAACAGAGTTTAAAGTAAACCCTCCTTTCCAATAGACCGATTTACTTCATTTTTACAGCACTTATTTCTCATGAGTTACCCACGACTTATACCTCGTTTCGCTACAATACAGCAGAAATTACGACCGGTATGAGTATATTAGTACTTTAGGTCCGGAGTGAACCCCCCCCCTCCAAATAACCCGATTTAGTTTATTTTTACAACCCATTTTTCTCTGTTGATTACCACCACGAATACCGAGTTTCGTTTAAATATAACCAAAACTACGGCTGGCATGGTCAAATTAGTGTTTTGGGTCCAGGGTAAACCCCTCCCCTCCCGATGGACCGATTTTGGTAGTTAACGAACTCGTTCAATCGTTTGCTAATTGAACGCCATATACCACGTTTTGTGAGGAAAAAACAAAAACTCTGGCCGCTATCGTGTTAACACACACACACACACACACACACACACACACTATTTATATATATATATATATATATATATATATATATAAATTTTAACAGGGGTCATTTGTGGTGTCTACTAGGTAGGATCGATAAAGATTTGAAGAAATTTTTCAAAAATTCCGTCATGAGTGCAACCTCAATAGCTACATTCCTTCGGAGGAAAGTGCTAAAACACATTAGACATTGAGAATGTTAAAATATGAGATAAGGAAAAGAATCTCAGAAGAAGGAAAATATATATTAAAAACACAAAAAAAAGGGTAAATAAAAAAAACGGAAATCCAATCAAAGTTAGGAATATTGAAATCCCTTTTTTTTTATTTCATTATTGCTTTACTCTTAATGAGAAAGGTTTCTCTGGAATCGATATACGCCAGGAAACTATCGATTTTAAACAGTTGACTGATTATAGCCATATTAACTTTATAGTATTAGTACGGACGTGGCCCGACCTGTCGATTGTCTTCCTTGGATAAGGCTTAGGTCAGCTAATTAAACAATTATGGTATAATTAAATTGCTTCTTATGAAATATTTTAAGAAGTTGAAGAGTTATATATAGTATATATACAAGAAACTTCCCGGATCAAGATCTACCTGTGTGCCAAGTGTGGTCAAAATCGGTCAAACTGTGTGGATTTGTGTAAGGAACAAACAGACAAAAAGATAAACAGTCAGACACGTGATTTATATATATATATATATATATATATATATATATATATATATATATATATATATATATTACTTTCCTCCTAATAAAATAATATCTTGAAAGAAAAAGGGTCACAATTTTATAATATAAGTATTTAAGCGTTAAAGATAAAAAAGTGTGCCCTTCCCTAAAATGCTGTTTCTCTTACGATCGGATTCAAATATAACCATGTTCTTAAATTAATAATAAAAATACTTAGGTACGTAGTATAAGAAATATTATTTGGGAGAAAAAAGAGAAATGGGGTGCATATTAATATACATATAATGAAGGAACATTATAAGGAGAAGACCGTCACGCAGGACCTATTTACCTCAGCACATTCCTTAGCAAGTGGTTATTCTATAACACGTACCTGAAAATGTTTATAAAATAATTGATATAAATGCAAAATGAACATTAATAGCTTAGTTCTTTTGTATTTCTAGGAAGGTCCAGGGACAAGGCATGAGCAATCCGTGCCTAAGGTCGTGGGTTATATTCCCAATCTGCCGAAACTTTACTATAAACGGGTTGTAACCTGTAGTTTAAAGTTAAAATTGATTTTTTTTTTTTTCAAAAGAAAAGCCATTAACCCTAGAACAAATTGAGTCTATGACCTTAGGCATAGAGTGCTCACGGTTTAAAAATGATGTGAGCCAACAAATTTTAAATAAATAAATAAAATATTTAAATACTCACTTATTTACTGTTTAACCCTACAGTCCTTGTAGGACCTTGGCCTTTGCCACCATCCTGCACCATTCAGGGCGGTTTGCTGCTTGGTTCCTTCAATTTCGGATCCCTAGCGTCCGCACGTTCTCTCTCCAAGACGTCAAGCCACGCCTGTCTAGGTCTGCCTCTCTTTCTTTTTTCCCCAGGTGTACCATATAGCATTATTTTAGGCATCCTACAGGGTTCCATTCTTGCCACATGCCCTAACCACCGTATTCTACCTTTTTTAATATCATACGCAATGTCAGGCTCGCCATACAGTTCCGTTAGTACTTTTATTTGTCCACGTGTAAAACCAAAATCTTAATAGGCATATTTCCTTTATTTTCATACCACTTTTATCCCATTATTTTGGCATGATTTCTTCTGAGTTTCGTTGAAAAGAAATCAGGCATTTGAATATAAATATTTTGGCTCCTGAGTAAAACCTCTGTTCTCATAAAGCGATTTAGTATAATTTTTCAACACAACTTTGACTGAGGTTTAGAACGAATTATGCCGAGGTTCGATGCGATATAACAAATGTTTAAACAGTTCGGCTGTATTAATAATTTGTTCCACATTTAATAATAACTTTTACTTAACCTTCCTATACTTTAAAGGAACTTAATCATCCTTTATTCCTTTAAATCCGTCTTATTCTCACGATATACGAGTGCCCGATCACGATCTAGCTCTATGCAGGTAAGTAATTACAATTGATACTCCAAGGGAAATCATAAATTTTCCATTATACCATCCCTCAAATTGAATACTCTGATCTTGTATCATCAATTGCTGCTCGTGATGGAAAGTAAGATATCGTAAGATCCATTAAAAATGGCCATTTCCCAATCTTCTTACAGATAATTTTAAATGTCCTCCTTCTTACCGTTGCAACCTGGCCCGTATTCTTCCTATCACTTCTTTACACTTAGGAATTGTATTCTAGAAAATTGCCAATAATCAAATTAACAGTTTGTTTCAAATTGTCGTTCTTCAGTTCGATTTTGAATCATACCGAAGTGACCCAAAGCGTTAAATAAGAGTTCAACTTCCTGAGAATGCGTAAACTTACTATTTCTCATTTCTGCCTATTAAATTATTAAACAAAAATTAATTTGAATACATTTTTTAAAAAAATCTAGGGAATAACCGAAAAAGTAACTCGAAAGATATGTAAAATTTCTAAGAGAGGCTTTTGGTATTCGGCTCAAAGAAACGTCAGATGCGCAAAAAACTCAGTATTTCTGACGTTTCGGCTTTCTCTTTCACAGCTGTCTTTAGCAACAAATGCTTACAGAATGGAAGAAGACCGCGATAACGTTTATGTGACCATGGATAAGCCATGGAGAGTTCGTTCTTTTAATGCTCCATCTCATTATATGAAACGTCTTGCCAGGACTTCCAGATAACCTCATCGGATCAACGCAACAAGCGGGATTTTCTGCCTACAAAGAGAAAAAGAAACTGTAAAAATTAACTAGGCTGCTACCAGAATTTGGGCACATTTCTAGTGTTTGTGATTAACCAGGTTATAAATTATGAAGGGTCATTTTACACTCTGATTTTTACATTTTGAATCTAGTAAATTTATTTTATTGTTACCCCATGGACATCAATTTAAAACAAACTGTTTACCTTATTTGGTCTCCCAGTGAGTTATACCGAAGATGTAAAGAGCAATACATAGAATGTAAAAATGTCAGAAACTGCGTTATCATTGAGCGTTTCTGAATAGAATATTAATTTATTTTTCCTTTTTAGCGCGGTTCCTCCCTCCCCCATAGGGAGGAACCCCGCTTATAGGGTTTATACAATGAAACAATCCGGAAGTGCCGACTAGAAAATTTCGCGTTTCAGAACCCCTAGAGACCGAAAATAACGGTGGTTCAAATTTGTATATATATATATATATATATATATATATATATATATATGTATATATTTATATATATATATATATATATATATATATATATATATATATATATATATATATATTTGTCTGTTCGCTCTCTAGCTAGAAGACGAATGGTCCGATTTTGATGAAATTTGGTACAAAAATCCTTCGTCCAATTTGAAAGGTCAAGTTCGTTAACCAGCAAAATCCGCCTACTGGAAGATGGCGTTTGGGGCGAAATTCGCGCAAAAAAAATCGTAACGCTTACGTTTTTAAGTTCATAAGCTTCTAAGTACTCGTTTCATATGATTCCTGGGCTAGGAAAACGAATGAAACCATTTTCAAGACGATAGCTTTAACCGTTTTCGAGAAAATTGGAAAAATATTTTTTGAATACCGTTTTTGGTTTGGGTACTTAGAATCATGGGATTCAGTTGAAACATTTTCTGCATGTTCTACATTCATCAAAACTAATATGTTGAAATTTTGGTTACGTTTGGAGTTAAGGAAGGGTTAGAATAAAATATTTTATTAACAGACTTAAAAAGTTTTGGTAACTTTATATATTTTCCTTAATATCTCGAAAAAGGTTGAAAATCTTGGTAAACGAAAGAATACCATTAGAAAGCTTACTAAATTCTCTACAAAAAAGGTTCTGATGAAATTCCTCGCTACACCCTGGATGTCGGCGCTAATGACCTAGATGTAGATGTGGCGTAAAAAAAAAAAAAAAAAAAAAAAAAGAAAAAAAAAAACTGGAACCGCGCTAAGATGACGCATTTCCTGCGAGTCGGACTTATATTTAGGGATGAAACCCCATAATTATTTTTGTTAAGTGTTGAGATAAACTATCCAATTTTTAGTTAAGATGAATGTTTCATGTAAAACGGTGGGAATGTCCGAGATCAAACATTTTGAAAACTTAACGTATTACTCGGTTAGAGGTCAAACTAATGACTGACCACACCTCATGTAACGTCAGGGTATCTTGTCAGAACTTCGGGATTAACCCATCGGTCAACGTCATAAGCGGGTTTCCCCCTATAGGGTGGAGTTGAAAAGCAAAAAAGAGGCTTAGACAGCAAACAGGTTTTGTGCACTTTTCAAAACTTGGCATTGAATGTTCACCGCCTACTAGTAATTGGTATTTATATGGCATTATGCGACCTACTTTCAATGTCGTTAGGTCTCTACGTCATACCTATCTAATTTCTTTGACATTAAGTCCTTTATAAATCAGTCTTGACTTTCTCGTTAAGTTCATTCCAGTAATTTCTAGAATGTTGTATTTTATTGCAATAAACTATTATGATACTTACAGCAATCATGCAAAGTAACTCCGTATGAAAAGATAAGAAACCATACATCATTAGTTTTTATGACGATGCGATTAAAATTGTTTTTCTTAAGTGCCATTAATTATGTTGTAACCCAATGGAAATAGTGATTCCATTCTTGTTGTAATAAGCCTGAAGAATATTTCTGATAATATCTTCAGATATAATTACCTGGATGATACTCATTCTTTTCTTCTGCGCAGAAATAGCCCCTGGAAGAAAATTCGCCGCAACCTATTTTGAAACTTTTCGGTTTTCCTGATTCCCACTCTCATAGTTTTTCAGTATAACGCATGACTGGCATATCACAATTTGCATCGTATATAGAAAAAGGATTAGTTCAATATTCAGCCAACAGCTACAGCCACTTTTTAATACAAAGGTAACGTTGATCATCGAAGTTAAGCCAGAAACTGAACGGGTAACCGAATACTTGCTGTTGGCAGTATAAACAGCTAAGTGTCATATTTTTTTCCATATTTAGAAATAGATCCATCCAAAAGCAAAAGGCTTAAAAATAGATCCATAAGCAAAATAGTTCAATCAGTATTAAAATAATAAAAATTGATTTCTTGATTTAGGTTATTACAAATATACGTGAACGTAAAAAATAAAAATGAAATTATTTAACAAATACTAATACTCATCTAAACAACTATATATTTATAGGCAAAGTAGGGTTTGTGGGCTTCCTGGTGGTCCAATATGTGTATTCCAATAATTTAAAATATGAATATAACCTAATTATAAATATATTTTTTTTCTTTCTGGATCTATCGATCATAAATAGTCAATATTAAGTAATAAGAGAAAAAACAACAAACAAAATAAACAACAATAACAAAAAGTAAGAAGAAAGTATCTTATTTAAGTGGTTAAAGAAACATCTTTAGGCAAAGATCTAGGACGGCCGTCATGCCGTCAATGTTTTATATAATTTAGAAATTGAAAACTACAGATTTGTAATAGGTATTAATGCGAATTGATTGCGTTTCTCCGTGCATCTGTGTTCCGTCTATATGGTTTCGTTTTTCTTTGTTGCATCATTAGTTAAATTCGTCAGTAAGTTTTTGTCTGTATTTAGTTGCGTACCCCGCCGCCCTGTATCGGTCCTCTGTCGTCAGTAAAATTACTATCTTGGCGCCGTCTATGTCCTTTCCCAGCCATCTCCAAATTCCTCCATTATCGGACACCTGGTCAGGAAATAGAACATTCCCCTACTTCCCTCCAAGGTTTATCATTCAATGACAGTACTTCCGCTTTCATTTTAAAGGTCCATCTTCTTAACTTTGGGAATCTGTTATGTTTTAAATACTCTGCCGCTTCAAGTCTTATCGGTATTCATTATCTGTATATTTTTCTGGAGGTTGACTCAGTAACACGTTGCACAGTGTGGCAGCCTGTGGACCAAAGTCGAAAATGCAACTATTTTTTCCAACTTGTTTTGCTTTACTAATCCTTTTAGATTGACCTCAGTGACATGGAATGGGAGCTTTTATTCGAATATTATTAAAACAAAGGATTCAAACCATGTTTGAAGAAGTGGCAGTTAGCTTATCTTTCTAAACGAAACAATTTCCATGCAAAAGTCTTCCCGAATTTTTAGCATGGAAGGCATCGAAGAAGGTAAGATAGTGTCCATTGTCTTTGATTTTAACATTTTTCCTAAATGTTTTTAAATAACATTTTTAAAATAACTTCAAAAAAACTTTTTTCAATTTCGATCCAAAACTTCCTGAGTTTCTGAATTATTTTGCTTTAATAACAGTTATAATTCATGTATATACTAATTTTTCTTGCTTTGAACGATTCTGTGTTTATATTTCTCTTTTAAAAAACATAAACCCAAAAAATGTTGACATGTTGAAACAATACAATCAATTCCAATGCTGACCTTTTAAATCGTCTTTTAATATCTTCGGACCCTTTAATTTCTTTAAAAAGGAAAATAAACCATTCAAATTCAAAGCTTAATTTAAACGCGAATTTAAACTCGCTTTAAGTTGAACTGGACAACTTATCGCCATCCGAGGATAGTTTTTCGGACAGCGAATAATTGATTTTAATTCGTTGTAAATTTTTGTATAATTATTTCTAATTTTTTTGTAAAATAATTTCTTTTTTTTTATTAAATTTGGATGGTCGACAAACCACTTCAAATAAATTTTTGTAAATATAATTTTAATTGAAAAAAACTTAGTTTTTATTCAAAGCCCTTAAAATAAATGTGTTTTTTAGTGATCAACTTAGTTTACTCTTTAAATATCCGTCAAGAACGATTTTTGTCCACTTACTCCATTAGAACGCCGCACTGTGCGTTGGTGAAATAAGTCTACAGTATTGACGTAGATCGCCAGCAGTTCGCTTGAGACATTTGCTAAGGGAGCCATAAAGCTGTGAGATTATCTGAAAAATAGTTACAATATTTCTAGCATATCTATTATATTAATTATCTATTATAAATCAAGCTTAAATGCCGTAAATGATGTTTTTGGTACGCATATGCACAACCTATGTTTTTTTAGAATTGGCGGTTTTCTCTGTCTGACCTTGTCAAGTCCTGCTTATTCGTTCCTTCCTAGCAGTAAGAGAACGCAAGAACAGCTGACGGAACAAAGAGGCCAAGGTCAATGCGCACGCGTGGCTCACATATCCTCCAATGAGTTTGTGGAAAAATTAATCAACGGTTTAATACAAAGTTCTCCTTTAGGGCTTCATGTAATGGTCATCATGCACGCCTAATTGCAGCCTTCATAAATCAAAAGTCCACTCACCAGAGGTGCTTAAACCGATCTACTACCTCAACAAGGCAGCGAATACAATAAACATAATTTTATTTATTCATGAGTTCCGTAACTTTAAACGATTAGCGCATTAAACTCGCGAGTTATTTAATTCGACAACAATTCAATAGAAAAAAATAGACATAAAGTTTAATTACATAAAAAACCATAGCACAGGAGATGCATAAATAAGCACATTCTTCAGAAGGTGGGAAGTGTTCACTGCTCTCATATATAATTTGTTTAAAAAACCTAAATAAATATCCCCCCCAAAAAATAGAAATAGTTCGAAAATTTGATGTTTCTCTAGAGCAGCTGACTTAATTATTAATTTCTGATTTTCGTCCTAAGTCTTGTGAACGCCACATACTACACTACTTAATAAATATATAATATCCCACCAAGCAACCGAATAAAGCCTATTCTAGGACAGTTAATAGAAATAGTACTAAGACAACTAAAAAATTACTCATGTAGATGATAATAGATGAAATACCAGTTGACAAGGAAGAAATTAACTAAAAATGATTCCATATCATCTTTGTTTTAATCAGTCATTATTTGAGGGGATGGTTGAATTTAAAAATAAGATATAGTGGAAACTTGTAAATTTGATGCAAGTTTACCCTCGTGCGTTTTTTTGTTAAGGCACACCGCTTTCTAAGCTATTGGGTGTCCAGAGGTTGTCACCATTTCTAAACACTCATAGCTCTAGCTGGGTATGTTTTTAGCGGGCGCATCGCTGAAGAAAGTCAACCTGCTTCCATCTAAAGCATAAGAATCCAGCATGTTAGCCACTAGACCACGGGGAGACTCCCGTTACTCTTTCTATTATTTAATCGCAATGAGTTAAAAAACAATCAGCTTTTTAAGAGAAATTACAAACATTTTCTTTAAGATAGTACATATAAATGATAGTACAATCATTTGTTATGACATATTATAAAATGGTTCTCTTTATGCGAAATAAAATGCTGAAAGATATCAGTAATAATGAAGTAAAGTTATCTCATCCAATCCTAAAACCCTTTACAAAGCAAACTCCTGGAAAGGTTAGTGTCTCTTGCAGAACGTCCCTCATTATAAAGGCCGACAGAACGTAATCAGGGACTCATTAAACATTTTAAAGGGAAGAGAAAATAAGGCAGTTACCTCCCAAAGAGGGAAGTGCACTGTTAAATCTTAAAGAGTCTTGTCCTTGACAAATGGGATTTCTCGAATAGGGGTTTCGTTTAAAATACACAAGGAATTAATTATTCAACTTACAGAGCAAGCAATTCTATTTAAACCTAACTTCGCTCGACATACAATTTTGTAGTCGGACTCACAAATATATAATTTATTTTTTGCGGGATTAATGTATACAAACACAGTTCCGATGATGTTGGATCTGTATAGCAAAAATAACAATAAAAAAAATCCGTTTATAATTACGACTTACAAATGTGATTATTGGTTTCAAGGGAACTGCTGACTTCTAGTTAGTTAGCATTCTTTATACTTTACATTTTGTAGTTAATTGTATTTAATTGTCAACGACTTTACTGAAAAGATAGTCTAACACAAGCGCAAAACTATTGAGTAGATTTTGAATTTCGTTCCATTAAAAGCTCTCTCGTTTCAACCAACGCACTTCTTTGCTCCCAGAAAGTGACAATTCAATGATGGCACCGTAGAAGACTTGATTCAGACATCTCAACCAAAAATGTTGCCGTTTTACTTTATACTCATGCATAATATGCGTATTGAAGAAGTCCATTTCGAAGCATTTCCTCCCTCTCTCATATATACAGGGTGTCCCTATTTTAAATGGGAAAACTTCATGAGCGTGTAGGGGACTAAAAACTAACACAAAAAGTCCTTTAAAGAGTTGCTCGTTTATGCTTATTTTATTTATTTACATTTTTTAATGTTATCATCTATTTAGTTTAGTTATTAAATGTTGCAATATTGCAGAAACGCGAGCATTAAATCTAGCACTGACTTGATAAATTTCAGCTAAAGACTGCTCTGATGATATTTGGTGGACTTCATCTATGATTCCGATGCCTTAATTGCTCTCTTGAGTTGATTGACACCGAATAAACTTCCTGCTTCAAGGTTCCCCATACGAAGAAACCAATTACTAAAATTCAATATCTTTGCATAATTTTGAAGTAAAAAAATCTGCAATAGTTGAAGATTGTAAAGGTGGCGATTATCACCTTTCAAAGTTCGTCATATTGCCTGCTGCGATATTCCTAATGCAGGTGTTTGACTCAATTTCTTCACGGAAGATATGTTATTAATGCTGCCAGGAATTGGTCTCTGGTAATCTATTAAAAGTTAATAAAAAGATTCGTCGATTAGGAAGTATTCTATTTGTGAATGGGTGCGCGACTCGTGCCGCTTCTAAAGCATTACCGTTGCAGAAACTGTACACTAAAACTATATCAGCGTCAAGAGATTGAATTATAGTAAATGGCTGCTTGAAACAATTCGCAATGAACATTTTTTTCCATTGAAAATTTAAATAAGTAAGTACAAAAAAAAAACTTTTTTTTCGTTTTTTGTTATGCGATTTTCTCCAAAACAAAGCAAAAACGAGCAAATCTCTAGAGGACATTTTGTCTTAGATTTTTGGTCTAATATACGCTCGGTCACCGGGACAACCTGTATATATATATATATATATATATATCAGTTCGCTCCGCCACAAGATCAGAAGCCGTGGCTTCATTCAATTAGTGATTAGTTATTGCGAAAAAATAAAATAAAAAACTGTCTACCGTCGTGTTGCGTACGCAGCTCAACCAGCTACTCATAATTTTCATATCAGGAAGATACATGGATTTTTTTTACATCCTCACTACAATCTTGTGCAGATCTGGATTCAGTATTCTTATTTGCATTAACTTTACGGCCGATATCACACCAAGAAGGGATCGTCCTTGTGGACTTCCTTTATGCAAGAATGTAAAGAAATCTGTTTGCATAGTCAGAGTTGGTTTTGCACAATCATTGGCTAAATTTCCTTTTATTAGCATTTTATATTCCATAATGATTGATAGTAGCAAATATAACTTGAACATCCTTGTTCAGCTTGACTATATACATTAAAAGTACGCAGTCATATCCGATAATGACAATTGAAGTGTAATACTACCATTGTTATTTTCTTCATTCAATATTATTCAATTCTTTATGCCATAAGTTTTATTTGGGATGTTAAAGTATCCAAAAAAAAAGTTTTAATTCTTCACTCTGTCTGACAGGTGGCAATTTTTAAACAAGAAAAAAATACTAAAATTACTATGAAAGATAAAGGTAAAATGTAGTAAAGTTCGTAGGCTTTATTAGGAAATATTATTTTTTTTCGAAAATAGTCAACAATTCTTCATTTTCTATTAAACTATCCGTCGAAATTAAGTCATAAAATCGTTATAATTCAATGAATCGGAACAATCCTACGTACTTTACTAACAAATATTAGGAAGCTTCAGTTAAAATTTGAAATTGATGGGGTGAAAATTGAAGGCGCTATGGTATCGTCCGATATGCAAAATATAGTTTTGAAAAAAACGACTTTAACGTTCAATGTACTGAAATGTTAATTTCCCCATTTTTAATTGTTGTTTATAATTTCTTGTATAAATATTAATAAAATGGTTTTTAGTGCTTGCTCGGGATTCGAACTCAGGTCCTTCAGCATACTAGTCCAGTGCTCTACCACAGAGCTGACCTCGCCCAAAATAAATATATATGTATATAACTGTAGGTTAGTCAGAGAGGCGGTAGATATATTTAAGAAACCGAAGACTCTCAACCGGGATGAAGGTGTCATCCTACACCCTACCTGGAAGCCCGTACTCAGAACGGCTAAAGAAAGATTGGCAGAGGAAAGACAATCAAGCAAACCGCAAGTAAGCGAAGAAAACCGGCAATCAGTTCCATCGGCTTCCACGCAGTGTCAAGAAGTGCCAATACAAGAAATGTACATCTGTAAAGCGCCATATGTCAACATACGTTTAATATTGAAAAGGTTATTATGAAATAACAAACAAAAAAGTCAAAAACATGGACAACGGTCTGATGAAGAAGGATGGGATTTCTGCGAAATATCACCTAGAAAAACCGACCTCTGGAGAATGCCGTATTAACATCAATAATTCTCCCCAGCAAAGAACCCTAAAAAATATTATATAATATATGTGTATATATATATATATATATATATATATATATATATATATATACATATATACTTTTACTTCCATTGTTGACCTCCAACTTCCAATATTCTTGTTTTTGTAGCCAATACATAAAAAACAAGAATATATATGTATATATATATATATATATATACAGGGTGGCCCAGATAAGCGGGCCGCAAGAGTCATAACTTCTAAACGGTTTGAGATATCAAAATTTTTCAAACGGGCAAAGTTGTAGTTCTCGTCGAGATCTATAAAATGGTGCCCTTGGAAATGAGAAAATAACATTTCTAAGGGCTCAAATAGGCCTTTGAAGGGAAGGATTTCCTCTTTACCCATATTTTGCATTATATTTTTAAATTTTTCTAACAAAACAAGGAAGAAACGTGCAAACGGGGTTTCGATGCGTCAAGAAGTTCTCTGTAAAGATACGTTTTCATTTGCATGTATTCTTCATCTGAAATTCCAAAAAAAAGGCACTTGAATTTATTTAAATAGTATTTTTGTTAAGGAAGGGCTAATTCAGCTTAGGAGAATGACCTCAGCAATAAAAAATGTATTTATTGCAAAAAAAAAATTATTATTTTTTATCTGTAATTTTGGCAACTCCTACGCCTAAAGCTCCAATTTTTATGTATTTTCTTTTTTTCGTTTACACTAATGGGAATCGTTTTGTTGAGTGCTGAACACATTCTTCTATGCTGAATTGCCCCTCCCTTAGCAAAAATACTATTTAAATAAATTCAAGTGCCTTTTTTTTTTAATTTCAGATGAGAAATACATGCAAATGAAAACGTATATTTACAGAGAACTATTTGACGCATCGAAACCTCGTTTGCACGGTTCTTCCTTGTTTTGTTAGTACATTTTAAAAATATAATGCAAAATATGGGTAAAGAGGAAACCCTTCCCTTCAAAGGCCTATTTGAGCCCTTAGAAACGTTATTTTCACATTTCCAAGAGCATCATTTTATAGATCTTGACGAGAACTACAACCTTGCCCCTTTGAAAAATATTGATATCTCAAACCGTTTAGTAGTTATCTCTCTTGTGGCCCGCTTATCTGGGCCACCCTGTATATTAATTATGGTTTTCGAAACATAAAGTTTTTTGTTTTCGTGTTAACATGCTTGCAGGTACTCTATAAGTCCTCTAAGGCAGAAAAACGAATGAAATAATTGTTAAAGCGTTATCAGTAACCTTTTACGAGATAACTTGATACAATTAGTTTTCCCAACTAATTTTCAGAAACGATTGATTCAGTTTGAACATGTTCCAGACGTTTGACATTCATCTACACTGGGATATTTCAATTTTATTTGCGTTTGGGGTTAAGGGAGTATTTGAAAGAAAATTATATGTATATAAAAAAATAAAATGTATATATATATATATATATATATATATATATATATATATATATTATCTCGAAAACTGTTTAAAAAAAAGTGGCGAGTGGAATGTGTCTATTCGAAACCTTACAAAATTATCAAAATAAAAGTGTCTGACGTAATTTTCGATGTAACCATGTCAATCGAAGAAATTAGTGCTTAAAACTTCGGAAGTTTTAGATTCGTTGCTTTAAACGGTTTTTGTGTTTACTTCCTTCGTTTTTTATTGCTTGTAGTTTTTTAATTGATTTCAGCAGTAATAATAAATTTTCAGTAAAGCAAGCTACTTAAAATGGGAGACAATTTTTGGTTGTTTGTCATAGACCTTTCCGGTGGAAGTCGAAGAGACCAAGAGAGCAATTTCTACTATTTTAAGTAAGTAGCATCTAAAATCAAACTTTCCTTTAGGATTTCTTAAGAGTAAGAGTTTTAATTTTGTCGACAATATTAATTATATTAATCCCAGGCTTTCAAAATAACATTAGGCATAAGAAAATTATGGAAACGCGCTAAAAATACGTAGTTCCTGCACAAATTTTTAAAATTTCATAGCCGGCTAGGATAAAGGCGAGTGTTAACATCGCCTAAATTATATTTCATAGCACGCCATTGTTTACTCTGTGGGAAGTCGATTTAATCTTGTTAATAATAATTGTTTCAGAAATAGCTCTACCCTTGAGCGTAAACATTAATTACCATCCTTTATGCGACTAAGGAACACGCCTGCAAAATGAGTTACCGTTATATAGGATAATCTGATAATATTCAGTTCATCGCTGAAATTCCTCATGTAAAGCGTGGTAAAGTAAAACTTTACTATTTGTTTAATATATCTCGTAAACTTCGTCGCTGTTTGATTTCATCTCTTCCTACTTCCCAGCACATATCACCAGCGGTGCGGCTTAACCTACCTATTTCTCCGACATCACAGCCGGCTTCCTCAGGTGTCACATGATGCTAGATTGTTAGCTAAAATCAAAAGTTCCCGTGCCATGTACCACCTAAAGAAGCCAGCTATAATGCCAGAAAAAATTAATATTTTCTCATTAAATTCTTCTCAGTTGATAAATTGTTGAGGGTATTATCAGCTAAAGTGAAGGAACAATAATGTTAGATTCACAACATAAAGATACATAAACTATAACCTTTCAACCAACAAGAGAGTTCTTTTACTCAAGACTCCTTCGTAGTCTTCGCAAGGCACACGTACTTGTATACACTTATTTATAAACTATAAAGTTAATAGTTTATAGTAGTTAAATAATTTATAGTTATCGAAAATGAAGTTTTTTTAAAAGTGTATCGAAGCAAAAGATTTAACTGTCGATTCAATTTCCGCACAGGCCATTTAAGATAGGAAAAGGGATAGCTTAAACCATTTTTGTCAATATTTCGCCAAGGGTCTAGAAATTTAGTAAAGCATAAAAAATTTTTTTTTATTGTTTCGACGATACAAATGCAAATTATCAAATGTGGAAAAACTCATTTTTCATTTGTAATCTATTCTGATTGCTATTGAACTGATATACCGCAAACTCTCGAATCTAAGTTCACTCAGTGAAACGTGAATGTAACCACTGTCAACAGATCGAATCAGCCGACTATTTGCCTCTCGAAAAGCAATGTAATGAATAAAAGTGTTTTCACCTTGGAAAGTTGTGATTTTCACATCGGATACTTTGCATTTGTATCGACGATATCTCTGAAGAACATTATTGGATGGGCTTCCCTTCAGAAAATGTAATTTCATTTCTTGTATTTAACATAAGTTTCATAGCCTGGAATGAAACCCTGCTATTACCTTAGGAACTGCCTCATCTTGAAGTATATCCACAACAACGTTCATAGATATTACCTTTAAATTCATGTTATTCGATCTGCCCGTTATGAAAGTTTAAAAAAAAAATAAAAAACGAACTATTTTTAAGACTGTTGCCGGATCCGTTAAGCAGTCTGCCTATTATTATCCCGTAGCCATCCCCAATATTCTAGCGGTAAATACCAGAAGGCTCATTAATGCACAATATTGCACACATATTACCCAAATATTTGGTATTTAATAAGTGTTTGCTCCGATACGTTGAGTATTTCAATATTAAACTGCTTTAATCAAGTTAATAATCGTTGAAAACAGTCATAGCCTACTTTTTTTTTAGCGTAAATATGCTTTAGCGATGAATAAACTGAAAAAAAGCTACAAAAAAGCGTTACAAGAAAGTGTCCGCTGGCGTTTGTGCATGCGCGGGGGTCAAGTACGAAAAAAAAAGGATGTATGTTATACAGTACATTACATAGTTTTGTCGGGTGGAGCTAAAGCATATTTACGCTCCTGAATTTTAGCAGCAGGCTCTAATTTACTTCCCGTTTTATCTTATGTGCTCAAACATTCTACTGAAAATCTGGTTTCCTCTTATGTTTTTTTTTTTTTTCCATGACTGACTAATTAGCCATTGTGTATAGCTTGTATTCATAAACAGGATTGTCTTTCTAAAAAAAACCGGGAACCAATAGACTTTTAGTCCTAGATTATCATAGACTGGAAGCTCTGTTTGAAGATAAATAGGTTTCCCTTTGTTAATTAAACTATATTTTACATCATAGATCATACCTGTTTGCATATTCATATTGTTTCAGATCATACCGATAAGTGATCATCCTTGTGAGCTTCCTTTGCACAGAACGCACAACAGAAACCGTTATTTCCCTATAGTTATTAGCTTTATTTTGAATAAAATAGGTCCTTCTAGAGTGCCAATTTATAAAGACACAATGCAACCAAATTATTAAAAAGTTATGTTTTAAAAACTTACACAAAGACACAACAGATTACAAAAAAAAAAATATACTTTGATCACTTTAAAATCAAATAAAAACTAATCCTCGTGTAGAGGCCATTAATTTCTGGAACCTTGAACTTAAGCAGGAACCTGCAATTCTCCAGGATCATCCTTGTTTTAATCACTATCCTAGCTTACATTTATCCTAGGTTTCACATCCGGATGGATAATGTCTTAAGAAAGCAGTCGACCTTATAAAGCAAGGTTGAGTGCATTTTTTCTACCAGTAGTTGAAGTTCAGTCTTATTTTTATCAATCTACTTTGATGAATATTGACTCATTCCCTTTTTAATTTAAAAAATTAATTAGGCTCCGGTCATTGTACAAAAAGAGAAATTTTTATATTACTTTTAAAATTAGTTATTTATAAAAGTTTTTTAGGCGTGTTTAGTAACATACTTTAAAGAAATAATTAATAGAAACTTTTTTTTTAATATGTTCAGAAAAATTAGGAAACTTGTTTACATTCATTGCAGGTCAGAACTAATTAGTTGACAATAAAGTATATCGAATATTTGTTACATTATTGGAGTGAGCAAGATTCCTGGGAAAGGTAGACGAGACTAGATTCTATGTATTGACTCATTGAGACACTAGCAGACAGATACTCCACGCATCCGGTAATAATAGTCATTTTTAAAACTATTCACACACATAACAAACACATTACAGTGTACTGGCTCCCAGGTCATAAAGGTTTGGGGAAAAGCTCCGTAGCAGATGAATATGAAAACTAGCTACAAAACGAAATGTGTTCAACCGTTCAATCAGGCTCAAGACTTGATCAATGCAATCAAACAAACTATTATAAGTGATTGGACAGCCAGACTCAACTGAAAATGAATTCTCTACAATATAAAAGGCAAGTCAGGAGTGAACATCAAGCTACCGGGATAATAAACAAGAAGAAATTGTACTTTTTTGACTCCGAAATGGCCACACACGGAGGACAGGAACTTGTGATAATATCGTCGATACAATTGCAAAGTAACGAATGTGAAAAAATGCATCTTTCATTGTCAATCTTTACTAATTTCTGCTGGACTTATGTACGGCAAATTCTCGAATCTTAGATCACTCTATTAAAGGGAAAGTATTCCACTATCAAAAGGTCGAATCGGCCGAATATTTGACTGTCCAAAAAAAAGTTATGAATAAATGCTTTTCCACTCTGAAAAGTGGTAATTTTCAGATTCGATACTTTGCATTTGTAGCGACGATATCACAAGTTGGTTTGTGAGAGAAAATATGTTATATACACCATTAATGACTAAAAAAAATATTAAAACTACACATTCATACTGTACTACCATCTCACTGACTGACAAACGACACAATGCAAACTAAATACAAACCTTTATCTTATCACGAAATTTCATAATACAAAACTAAGAAGTTAAAATCTGTTAATTTGTTACTTTATATTTGTTAGCATATCTGATTATTTTTATGATATAATAAATAAGTAGAGTTGTATATGCATTACCTATATTTGACTATTTGTATAATTAAATAAATAAGTAGAATTATACTCTCGTATATTTAAATTTAAAATGAACAATATAAATACAGTGTATATGAATATTTGTATATTTGGATGTACATACGGAATTGTATGTATATATGGTTATTCTGAGTAAGTCGCTGTAGTTGCAGATGTTCATAAATAAATATTTAAAAAAAAAAAAAAACAAGTTGGTTCTTGAGCATATATTACATGAAATAAAGACTTTGCCGAACTTTACGGAATGCAGAAGACGACACAAACTAAATATTCCACATGAACGAACTCTTTCCTTTGTACCACAATGAAAATCTAAAACAAAATTCTTCATCATAGAAAATGATGTTCCAGAATGATATGTATTGAGTATAAACATTGTTAAAATAGTTATTGACTTTATTACCGGTCAACATTTCTTACCTCATCTGTATGTTGATGGTAGTCTCATTATATGAAATTTCGGAAAAATTTGGCAAAACAAACACTTTCTCTACAACAGACAAAAAAAATCATTAAGACGGCGAAACAAAACCAATAGGCTTACTTTTTCACTGAGAAAAAAAACAAAACAAATACAATATTACGAAGACAAGGTATGGTTGGGATTCGGCTAGGAGAAAAAAACGTCAGACCTTCAGGAAGAAATCTGTATTGGACGTTTCGGCTTCACATTGGCAGCCTTCTTCAGTTAAAAGATATATACAACTTATATATGTTTTTCTCACAATATAAAAAAATGTTAGTTTTTGTACTGGTTAGATTTTGTACTGTTTACTTACTACCTTCTACATCCTGTTTACTTTCCAACTACCGTAGTTTCATTGTTTAAAAATAAGAGTGGTTCAATTTTATTGTCTTGATGTATATACTACGCTCTTTTCTGCATGTTCTTTTTTATTTATAAGTTGTATATATATTGTTTTTACTTATAAGTTGCATATATTTTTTAGCTGAAGAAGACTGCCAATGTGCAGCCGAAACGTCCAATACAGATTTCTTCCTGAAGGTCTGACGTTTTTTTCTCCTAGCCGAATCCCAACCATACCTTGTTTTCATATCACTTCAACGGCTAACTATCTCCATCTCCACAAATACAATATTTTTACAAAGAAATGTTGTATCAACGACATCTGATTATCACTTCTCCTCAAAAGCATTCTTGAAAATATATAAAAACTAAGCACCTTGCTACACCATGAATGTCAGCGTTAATGGCCCAGTTGACGGTGTACCTGGAATAAAATATGTCATTTCAAAATTACTATGTCACAATATTTAAAACAGATTCATCTAATTAACTCTTTTTCTTCAATTATGGGTCTAAATCAGACAATAATATGGGAAGCCCAGCTATGTTCGAAGAACAAATCATTACATAGAGACATTATTACAATTGCAGCTTAGCTCTATTGCACTCGTGAAAGCCTGAACATCATCCACAGGACTAAAAGAAGAGATTGGATTTTCTGCACTGACCCAGTGAGCACCACCGACACTAGTGGACAATACTCCAACCACAATAATAAGTGCCGAAATAATTCACCCACTAAGGAAGCACACTAACATTATATGCTTGCCCTGTCATGAAGAACTCGGACCTGTACTAATTAAAATAATTATTACAAATTACTGGTAAGACAGCAAGACTAGACTAACTGAAAAGTAACTAAGAATCAAGTATACTACTAAAGAGTGGACATTCACCTCTCAACAACAGCAGACGAAAAGAGATCGTGATGGCTTAACTATTGCAATCTAAGGTAACTTATAACATATGCAATAAATACTTATAGTAAAACTTACTTGCAGATTACAAAAACATTCAATTTAATTTGCCTAATAATCACCAGATTTTAAGACTACAACAGACATTTTACAGAACTGAAATAACCATTTAAGTGATTTAGTTCATTATTACGTACACCGCCTAGACAACTCGAAGGAGAGATATCAGCAAAGAAGTGAAAAAATACATGTATTTAATAATTATAATGAAAATAAAACCAAACAAAAAAAAACATTTTAAAAGAATATAAATAAACAATTTGAATTAATTAACTTTCCTAGACACGTAGTAGAATGAGACCTGCAGTAGTTCGGCATAACTTGTAATGGTTATTTGATGCAAAACAGGACTGAGTGTGTGACTGGAGACGCAAGTAAAAACCTTTCACTTTCTCAAGAGAAAAATCATTAGTATTTCTGATGTTTGCGAGGATTTATTCACGTTTCTGGGTCTAAAACCTCCAAACATTGCGCCATCCAATAGAACTTTGGATCGGAGACAAGTACAATGGGAAGGGGTCGTTTGTTAATACTTACAAGGGATGTGTACGGTGGTAGGGTCATCGATCGGGCCCATTTTTTCCTGGTGATTCAACATCGTAATAAGTTAAAAATTATCTATATAAATATAAAAATCACCTGACCGTTTGTCTGTTTGTCCATCTGTTTGTTCCTTATACAAATCCACACCGTTTGACCAATTCTGACCAAACTTTGCACACATGTACTTCTTGATACGGGAAATCTCCTAGACTAGCTTAAAATCTTCTAGGCTTCACAGTTCGGAACTAACGAGTTTGAAAATGTCATTTACAGAAGAGTGAATTGTCAAAAATAGCCATTTTCTTTCCAGTGTTGCCTAGGTGGAGATTAGCAAGCCAACAAAACATTCTTCTTTTTTTGCGACAAATTTTCTTTTGGGAACAAAACTTTTCAGTTTAAATCTTCGTATGTTTACCTAAATTATAGCCTTATGTTCTCAGAATTTGGACAAATAATATCATATAAGATCAATTTTCTTAATTTCTGATGAAGATGTATATAGGACAACACTGAGCTCCTAGAAGCCATTAACCAATTTTTTTTTTTAAGTTTGGTGTGTCCATCTAACTTCCAAAACTTTTTAGTTTTAGAAAATTTTTGTGTTTTTCTAAATTATAGCCTTATATTCTTAGAATTTTGACTAATATATATTAATAAATAAGTTGAAATCTTAAGTTTTTGATCTGTTGATTTTCCAGTTGCCATTTTCTTTCCAGTGTTGCCTAGGTAGAGATTAGCAAGCCAACAAAAATTTATTTATTTTTTTTGCGAAAGGTTTTTCTTTTGAGAACAAAACTTTTCAGTTATAACCTTTGAATGTTTATCTAAATTATAATCGTATATTCTCAGAATTTGGACAAATAATATAATATAAGATTAATTTTCTTATTTGTTTTGAAGATGTAGGACAACACTGGGTTCCTAGAAGCCTTTAACCTATTTTATTTAAGTTTGGTGTGTTTCCATAGTTGATTATTTTTATTTGCAAATAGCATTTTATCACATGCATTTCCTTAACAAAAACTATGTCTTCAACATTAACCCATGGATCTGTACTGAACTTTAATAATTTAAATACTTTTAGTTCTTTACCATACCACCTAAAATCATCTATATGTGACATACAAAAATTTTGTGTTTATCTAAATTAGAGCCTTATATTCTCAGAATTTGGACTAATATCATATATTAGGAAGTAATTAGAAGTATTAAGTTATTGATCTGTTGACTTGCAAGTTCCCGCTTGTTTTCCATAGTTGGTTTTTTTTTTTTTTTTGAAAATTGCATTTTATCAGATGTATTTGCATAATAAAAACTATGTCTCCAACATGAACCCATGGCTCTGTCCAGAACTTTCATTATTTAAATACGTTTAATTCTTTAACGTACCACCTAAAATCATCAATATGTGACATGATATTTAAACATTTGGGTCTTTCCATGTCAAACCCACCCAAAGAAATAGGATTTGACACCCATGATCTCAGATTTTTATTAAACTTGGCATATTCGTTCCTTTCACGGATATAAGAAAGAATATAAAATAGTTTTGCTCAATCTCAAATAGTTTACTTTTATGCCCTGCTAAAGTATTTGAAATTTAGAAAGGTATACACTATCACATGAAAAAATAAAATTTATGGTTTTTTCACTCTTTAATTTTTTTCCGTTAAAGACAAAAAATTGTTCAATTAAAATTTTAGCTGACAATATATTATTTTTTTATAATACATTGATTTCATTTTAAAAACTATAATAAATAACCACTGTTACCCAAAGCTACAAACAGATTTTATTGAGTGCAGTCCATGGGTTTAGGTTCATCGAAGTGAAATGTTCTGGTGTTCCAGCACAGTTGATGAGTTTATTGATAAATTAATAGAAAACTGAACCAATTAATACTCATAGCTACATTGATAAATCACAACCTTCTTCAAAAATTTGAAGAATGTAGCCTACCCAAATACAGCTGTTATCTCAATGGATTTTAGTGGAAACTACCATTGGACCTCAGATTCATGCAAAATTTACCCTGTATTAATTCACTATAAAGGTAGAAGCAATGAAAAACTAATTTTATCACTTTGTATCGTTTCTGATGACTTTAAATATGCTGTGAGCATGGCATATAGTATCCCAAAAACTAAAATTTCTATTCAGAATGACAACTACCTACATGTACAAAACATTCATTACTTCAGTGAATGGGCGCTAATGGCCAAGATGTAGATGCGCCGTAGAAAAAAAAAAGAAAAAAAAAAAAAAAAAAAAAAAAAAAAAAAAAAAAAAAAAAAAAAAAAAAAAAAAAACTTCAGTGAAGGGTTTGCCGGGCAATATAAAAATGAATACAACTCAATTTTTATCACATGTAACTGCACACCACTAACTAACTTTAAAATTTGAACTATTAAATTTTTGATCAGTTAACTTGCTGGTTTCAGTTTGTTTTCCATTGTTCAATTTTTGATTTGCGAATTGCATTTTATCACATGCATTTGCTTAATAAAACCTATGTCTTGTCAACATGAACCCATGGATTGTCCGAACTTATAGAAGGCTCAATATCTACTTGGCTCATACGGAGAATTGTATACAATTCTCCGTATGAGCCAAGTAGATATTGGCAACAATATAGTGTTTGTCATTAAACCAGATGCAAAATTAGCAAACTCTACTGAGTATTTTACATTTTTAGTTTCAGATTTGCTCATAACTTCCATAAGAGACCAAAGATTTTACTCTTTCTCCCACCCTATCTACTACACGTTTGTCATGAGCTGTAGTAAAATATTTCTGCTAAAATGTATTGTGAAATGTTTCTGAAAGTATGTAAAGAAATCTTGACATATATTTATTTTTAAACTGAGACGATGGTCCATCACTGTAAATAATTTCATTTTGACAAATCATTATTTTTTATTATTATATCATATAATCTTATCAAAATTGCGTATACAGAATTCATACCTTTATCTTTAGTATCGGAACAAATGAGAAAAGTATTACATCTGTTTTTGGAAAATAATGCTGCTGTAAATAATTGAACAGTTTCACATGACCACAATCCTGATTGAATTTTGTTTTGATAATCGCAAGCATAAGCTATTGCAAGAACGGACGTTTTCTGTTCATTAATCAGTTATTTAATTCATTTATATACATTCATTTTTTTTTATTTCTTTCAATTAATTTGTAATTTTGATATTGTTATTTGTTTCTTTTTCAATATTATTGTTACTATTTTTATTTGTATTATTATTATAGTTGTTATCATTGCGCTATCATATTTCTCTATTTTAATATTATTATTATTATTATTATTATACTTTTAAAACTCAGAAAATTTTTTTTAAAAAATGTATATTACTTTGATTGTAATGCAGGCAGTATTGGAAGATGGAACCTGCAGAACCTAAATAATCTCATACAGTATACTAAATACTGGAATAAAAAAAGAAAAAGCCATTCAATTTGTTCCTCATATAAATCCACAGCTTTTGAGCGATTTTGAACAAACTTGGTACACAGGTAGGTCTTGATACGGGGATTTTATTTATCTCGAAACAAGTTGGAGAGCTATCGGAGCTATGGAGTAATTTACGCTCAGAATACTGCTTCAGTTTCCCATTTGTGTGCCGAAGAAATTGCTTCTCTTTGAGATTGCATTTAAAATTTCGTATATTTTTTAATAATGATTAAGACAGAACATTAACGGTAACAGAAACGCGCTAAGATCTCGACTCGGACTATTATGTTGTTCCATGCCCCTGTAGTTCATCCTAATACCTTTGCAACTCACCCTGCAACTTGAACAACCCTCAAACACCTCGGATCATCAAGCCCAACAGCACCTTCTGACCTCCATCCCTCCCCCACCAACACCGCAGCTACTTATACACCCTCCTCATCTCTGCTACTCCAGTCACCATGGTGTTCAGGATCTTGCTCCTTCTCGCTGGTGCCGCAGCCGTCAAGCGGTCTGCCTATTATTATCCAGTAGCAACTCCCTATGTGTTCGCGGTAAGTACCAAAAGCATCATTCATGCACAATATAGCACCCATATATATATATATATATATATATATATATATATATATATATATAATATCCCTAGCAATAAATCCCAAATGAAGATCTTATCTATTTTACAGAATAAATCAAACAAAGAAAGTATTTTTTTAATTAAAAAATATACATTCTCCGCAGGTCTCCTTTTGAATGATTTCTTGTATCCCAAAGAAACTCTTTCGGTCTAACGCATAGAAATAAACATCTCGGTTTTGTAGTAATCACGCGAGTTTATACATGAGAATAAATAAACCCTCAGTAATTATATCATAATATAAAAGTTGTTTAAATAAAATATTTTAAAAACGCCCGAAAATTATTAAGTACCAATTAACTCAAGTACCAACAATAAAAAATTAAAAATAAATAATATTTGAAATGTCCAGATCATACAACAGTCACACAAATTCATGTACGTAACTAATCTTTTTATATAAACATATACCTACCAACATATTCACTTTTCACGAATGTATGTCTATATGTCCCATTTTTTTCATTTTCATTTCTGTTTTGTTAATCCCTATAAAAAAAAAAAAAAAAAAAAAAAAAAAAAAAAAAAAAAAAAAAAAAAAATCTTTAACTATTACAGGAGGTTTACCTGATGGATTGGGGTAATGAAAGCATCGTTTCTTTTTTACTTTGTAAGCGTTGAAAGGAATGCCCAGTATTTTACGAAAAAATGTCTTTGACATTTTTATCGTTTCTTTAGAGATGGAAAGGTAAATAAATAAACAATATCATTATTTGTTGAAACATAGATAATTTCGCCTTCCCACTAGTCCTTCTACCGTGAAGAAATCTAGACTATAGAAATCGTCATCGGTAAATGACGGATATTTTATTTTTATTTTTTTCAATGGTGATTGTAATAGAAATCGGTCAAAAAATAAAAAAAAAAAACCATAAACGATTACGTTAAATTGATGATTTCATAATTTCTAGAGTAGACGGTTTTCACCGTTAAACTGACTTTCAAGTTCTCTTTGGGAAGTGCAGCCATGGAATCAGGACTGTTGACTATTATTGCCTACATAATAGAATCTTAATCTTAGGTGCATTAATAAATGAAAATGAAAAGTCAACGCACGAAAACAGTACTCTGAATATATCACGGAATTATTGAGAAGCACAATGCCAACTGTGACAACTAGCCTTGCACTCACCTGCTTTTTGTCGTAGCTTGTTCTGCAAGTAAGTCGGCTTCTGTGTTCCCTATGATGTTCAAGTGTCCGGGGAACCGCACTAGTATTACTCGCATATTGTAATTCATATATTCCTCGAAATATTGCAGTCGATGTAGTGTGCGTTTCGAAAATTTTATTAATGGAGAGTAAATAATCAAGGTTAATTTATTTATTTATATCTGGTTTGCAACTACAGCGATATAACTCCTTCAGCATGATACCTCTTCAGTCTAATGAGCCTGCATTGTGATCTAAATTTTGATTCCCTTATTTAGATAAAGAGAGGAAATGTCTGTAATATGCCAGACAACCACTGGATATTCAGCAGATGTCTTCAATTGAGATTGTGTAGGTTAGTATTCTTCAAGTAGGAGAATATTGTGTTTAGGTACTGGCTTCTGCCCCTCAACAATTCTTTCATGTCACGTGGTGCAATATTTAGTTCGTGTCGTCTTCTGCATTCCGTAAGTAGGTGTTTTACGGTAAAGTCTCTATTGGATATATCACAAGTTGGTTTATGTCCTCTCATGAGGTGTTTGTTAAGTGCTGTGTGAGTCTTGTGCGGCCAATTGTGAATTGAGGAAGTACAATTTCTTCCTGTATGTTCTCTCGTTACCTGGATCTCCTCTTCTGAGATGTACGTTATACATTGTCAGATAGTAAAGTTCAGCAGTTTTGCCAGTAATTTATAATATTTTTTTTATTGCATTGGTCAAGTCTTGGTGTGTGATTAATCGGTTGTCTTGTAGCAAGTTTTGCATGTGAATCTGCTAGAGAGCTTTTCCCAAACCTTCATGACCTGGCAGCCAGTAAAGTGTAATGTGCTTGTTGTGTGAGTGAATTGTTTTAAAAATGTCTATTATTAATAGATTTTATCTGCTGTCGTGTTATTAATAATACTAGCAAATAAATTAAATAAATTTTAATTTAATGTTAAACGGATAGATTTTTAATAAAAGTAGTACAATAAACTATGTTATTGAATACAAAAGCGAATAAAAGAAATAAATATCAATTGATTAAGAAAGTACTGATTTTCCTTGATGTTTACTAGGAATATCCTGTAGGTGCACCGGGAAAATCCCAAGATATGCCGTCGGCCGTTGCAACACATGTTAAAAATCATTAATTAAAAAGCATTTTGACGTATTGTTTTACCAAGCAAAAATAAGATCTACTGCAAACTGGTTTAACCGCGGGACCGCAAACGATTAATTTTTAAAATCCATTATATGTACTTAAAGTGTCTGCACGCAAGAGTTTTCATAAAAAACCACTTCTATTAATTTATCATATGTTTCTTCTTCTCCAAACAGGTAGAATACAACAATAAAACTCCAAACATCAGATAATCATACCACAAATATAGATATATACATGCATGCAAGTATGTACATATTTGTTGGATCTCTAGCATCTAACGAAACGGAGCGATCTTCATCAAAACTAGCACAAAATACTTTTGATAAACGAAAGATCATTTTGTTGACCAGCAGAATTCGTCCAGAAAACTTTAGGGGTTTCCACAAAATATACGTGTTAACATGATAGCGCCTATGATTTTGATTTAACAGTGCACTTTTGAGCGATTAATGAGGTAATCGTTGGGCCTTAGCAAACAGTAGCAGTTAAGATTAATTTCCGTCCTTTTCAGTACCAAAAGATATATGTATGAGAATGGTTTCCCCCCTCCCTATAGTGAGTGGCCCCGCTTATAAAGTCGATCCGATAATATAGTCAAGAAGTACTGAAAACAAATTGCTGAGTTTCCATTACACATGGTTATAAAAACCCCATTGTCAGAAATGAACCGATTTTGTGAAATTTGGCACAAAAATACCTAGTGTGGCAGAAGATCTAGTCGTGAATCAGCAGCATGCCCCCACTGTTTATTCAACAAATGTTTTGTGTTTATACTTACTCATGCCCTAGTCCATAATACTAACCGTAATGTAGTGGAGAATTTTAGGAACCAGAGTGCGGGGGTATCAACTATCAAACGACAGTGTTGCTTTCTGCTAATAGAAAGATTAGTATCATATCAGTGACATTAGTTCTCTCAGTTTAAAAAGAATATAATATAAAGTTTCCTACTACAGAATATTTTAAAAATATATAAAGAGTTTTTATTCAAAGCTCGTTAAATCACGGATATAAGGATTACATGAAAACACGGTAAAAGATACACACCACCTGCGTGTAGGGTTTTTCATTCATTGGAAAGGAACATTTTTTCGGAATGCATACTTTTCTTTTTATTAAACCCTAACCAAAGTTATATAAAAAAGATTATAAGATAGCTATGAGCTGAGAACACTTATGGACTATACACAATATAACCATTTGCTGAAATAATTCAATTCAAGCTTCAAAATAAACTAGTGAAATGAACAATACTCCAAGACAAAACAAAAGGAAATTATTACGGTCAACTAAAGAAAATAATCAGTGCATTTCCTTTCGGTCAACTGACGCTTAGCAAATTCCATTTGCAACTGACAACACTACTTTGATTGAGCATAGATAAAGCCGTTTTCTGGTTCATATATTCGATATGTCGATAATCATGAACCCAATAAATATTTTACCTGTTACAAAACACTAAATCTGTAACGTTACTATACGTGAGATCAAAGAGTCATCCAGGCAGTTGAAGACCTCTACTGGTCAAGAGATTAGACCGTTCCGACTAGGCTTAGGATAAGCCACACGAAATTGGCTCATTACTAAATCATGCCACTGGAATACCAAGCATGTGGAGCAATGCTTAGTATTATTTCTATTGATGGAGTCTCTACAGTTGAGAAGGGCTTTATTCAACAATGACTTGTTTGATTTAATTGAACAAAAAAAGAAAAAATGGTCACAAAAACTTCCGCTAGATCTTTCTTATTCACAGAGTGCTTTTGGAGGTCGTCCTCAGTTCCCGTTTAAAGAACTTCGAAATGGTCCAAAAATCCAATAAATAACAATATAACACTTTAGAGTCGTTTAATTTATAATGACAAACAGTCCAGACCAAGAAGAATATGAATAATATAAAAACATGACATCTAAAAATGTCAAACAATGCTGGCAGACCACTCTAATTTGATATTAAAATTTCTCTAAGATGTAATCTTTAGATTAAATGGAATGTAACAACACCAATTACTTGAAACTATTCATTCTGTTATACTCCCTCAGTCCATGTTACTTCATGTTTTGAAGTCTTCTAGATAAGGCCGTGTTGAATTGCTAATAATTGACGTTTCGCCATGCATTCCGCCGGTTTCCTCAGGGTTCCATCTGAGAATGAGACTCGGAATGAGACCTATGTTCATTCTCAAAAGGAACCCCAGGAGAACGTATGGCGAAACGTCGGTTATTACCAATAAGAAACATTCATATCAAGAAGACTTAATAACATTCGTTAATTTATAACATGAAACAAGTTCTATACCTACCCCGAACTCCAACAATAGTGATAAAAGTTAAGAAGCATCATCCTCAGTTAGATCGACGAGGTTTAGTCAGGATTTCTTCAAAATGTACTTGCTATTTACTAAAGCTAGCCAAGTTTGGATTACATGATAAAGCGTTCCTCCTTCATCTCTCCAGTTCAAATTGATCTGCGATGTCAGGGCGTCTACAATTTTTAAAAAGGCGGTACTATTGTCTTTCGTTTTTGATACAGGGTTCTTAAAGGTGCCTTTACCTCCAGCTTACAACTGACATCTTATATTAGGTCTTTTTCACCAGTACTTTCAGTCAACTTCTTCTCCAATTTTTATACTGCCTCTCCGAAATATTACCTCGGTATCAATTTCTCACCGCCACTTGCTTCATGTAAGATACCTTCTTTTCGAAATCACTGGACAAGAAAGATGAAAAAGAAAGTTACCTGTCCTTTACACGAGTACATTTTGTATTGCCAATGGTTGAGTGAATCAGTTCCGATTTTAAACACTGGGCTTTCTGTTTACACTAAATGAGTGATTGCACTCTTTAGATCTTATTTCCAAATCGAGATATAGCATTTTCTAATGTATATAATATGGAATCATAATATGTGTTAATACATTTGGTAAATAAATACAATAGTAAATTCCCATTAAATCATAATCTTGATAGATAGGAACCCTACTGATTTTTTCAACACCCAACACATTTGTATTTTAAATCATCGAGGACCCCGCGGTCGAGTTAATAGAAAATGCATGTTGAGCATATAGAAAATGCGTAAATAGGAGTGATTCAGTGGATAGTATTTGCACATATCCAGCAAGAACATTGCTATTAGAACATTAGATCTAGTTATTTATACGATCAAGTTACATAAGAAGCAATTTAACAACAAGGAAGTCTTCTCTGGAAAAGAATTATTAGTTTTGTATTTAATGGAATTTATAAATATTTATGTATTTCCAGTATTATAATCCAATAACTACATAAATATTTTACATTCTTACAAGTCAATAATTTGATCTACTTAAAAGCAATTTTTTCCTCATACGCTCCTGCGTCATTAATTACAACTATCTAATGGTCTTATCTTGTAATAAAACCCCTCTTCATGTGATCAAATTATTGAATATTACAACGAAATTATCGGATATTCCTGAGTTTAATCCTACAACGCCTATTATCATGTTAAAACTGTTTTTGTTTAGCATAGTTCTCTTTCAAAACATATAGGTAAGCAGAGTTTAGATGAATTAGTTCACCATATAATGCACTTACAAAGCACGCACTGCATGCAGTTATTCGTTGGATTATCAATAAATTTTGAATAATACATTATTAGCTCTATATATCACCTTTAACACAGCTTTAAATATAAAAATGCCATTATTAATATCAAGGTAACGCAGGATCGGCGGACATACCGCCGGAGATCATTCTACATCTCACGTTTAACAAGAAGGGTTTGATTTCCCATGGTTTTGAAGAAATCGCTCATTTTCTGTTATCTTGATGAAATTCAGTTTCTCATTAAATAAATAGTAGTTTTCCACAAAATGCTTGATCTGGAGAAATTTGCAAAGAACTTCCATATTTCTGTAGAAAGAAAACAGAATTGAGATACATTTAAATGCAGTGAACACTAGAGGAAACAGGAAAGTAAGTAAAACTTAATAAAAATATTATGTTAGCTAAAAATATTATTTTTCTGAGAGAATTTATTATTGTTTAATGATTAAATCAAAATATTTTAGTCGACGGTGCAATGGTTGCTAAAAATAAAAACGCTTTTTAAAAAAAATGTAGTAGAATTCAAATATTATGGCCAAACCTCTGCTATCATTTTCTTAAAATCGTTTTTTACGATCTTAAAGATTTTTTCTTGGGTTTTTGATGTTTTATAATCCTTAAAGAAGAGAAAATGTTCCCTTCAAGAGTGGCATTTAGATCAATTGTTAAAGGCACTCGCCAAAACCCATACATTTCTATTTCACACTTAACAGTATTTTTAAGGAAGAGGAGTGTTGGTTAAGGTTAAGGCATAGATAAAAATCCCAAGACAATTAAAAAATCTTATAAAAATATGGCAAAACTCTATTATCAGTAATTAAATAATAATTCCATACTCCTTGAGATCGGTATCTAGGCGTAGGAACAGTCGTACAAGGATGTATGAAGGCTAATAACAGCCATGCGTCAAGGTGATCCCACGGCCGAAGAACTCAAACCGTAAATCTTGGTGATGCCGACTGTAACGGCGGGGACGTTGGCCCCTATATCTCTTTCTGCAAATAAACATCTTCATTGACCTCAAACCAAAGGAAGTCTAAAAGCTTTTCCTTCCTCCATAAATAATTGCTGAAAATAAATTATGAACCAGTCGATGAGTACGATTTAGAACCCCAACTTCCATGGCTTCAAAAGATTTGACGCTCTAGGTTTTCAGTTCAGTACGGTAACCAAGTCGATTAGTGGCCATAGCAACGGAACCCTGGTGACGGACGTAACCGAACCGTTAAAAGTTATAGCTTTAGAACGAGTCAGTCGGGATAGAGTGTGTCCGGATGTCGCCCGCAGGCATAACCATGATACAAGCGGATATCCCAAAGGTTTATCTATGGGCGCTCCTTCTTTTCAACCTACCTGGTCTTCCATCCACCAAAATAATGTCAGACGAACCATTAATTCCAAAACAAGAAGAAATAAAAGATTGTTATCTTGTGTCGTCTTGTTTCTTTTCTTTCCCTTCGGCTCTTAACATAAATCCTTTATATTACTCGAGTTCGCTTCCTCGTATCGGAAATCTAAATTAACCATTATTCTAAATCTTACACCAATTGGCTAGACCATTTTATGCCTATAAATATTGTAAAAAAAATTGTTTAGTTGTAATTGAAATTTAATTTTTGATAAAAGTAATAGGATCTTATTTTCTGTTATTTTTCATAAATTTATATTATTTATTTTATTTGGGGGGGGGAGAAAATGCTGAGATTATGGGCGCAATCTTTAAGTGGCTTTCCTCTCGACGTCAACATAATAGATGTATGTGGAGGTCCCGTTTTTTTTTTTAGATTTAAGACTCTAATGTCCCAAAATTACGGGTGTAAATGCTTGTTTATATGTGTATGGGTGTGTGTGTGTGTGTTTTTATATATCCCAAACATCTTAAAATAAATTACTCTAAACTTCATAGACAAAAAAGGAATTATTTTTAAAATAAATATTATATTAATATTGGGCTACTCTTAAATATCTAGAAAATGATTGATTAATCAAGGTAGGTGAAAGGGATAGTATGTCAGGCATGGTTTTTAAATGGATGATTTAAAACCCCCAAAAAAACTTTCTAAAATCTCAGAAGATTAGGTTTTGTTCATTATCTGGCCTTTCATGGAAATTACTTACTTAAATTCCTTCGTTTACTAGTTGTCTGAATTATTCTCAGTCTTAATTACTTACATGTATCAATCATTCAATTTATGATGAAAAAACGTTCCTATTGGCTTTCCTTATTCTTTTCTTTTATTTAAAATATAACTGACTCCAACAATACTTAAAACAAAATTAATGCTCGATTAATACTAATAAAACCCATTAAAAGATAAAAAAAAGTTATAAAGCAACATAACTAACACTTTGAATATATTAGAAAAAAAATCTTTCATTAAAGGTTAATTTCCTACTTCATAATGATGCTTCTTTTCCCCATAATTTAACCCTACATACTTTGAAAAGTAGGAGGTTTAAATAATGTTATTAATATCTTCTTCAAGATTATAATCTTTGTAAAAATATCTATTGAGGAGTTAACAACGGCTGTACTATAGTGCGACAATTATGTATAATTTCTTGTTCCTAAAAATCTACATCAAAAGTTCGTTTTTCTTCAGAACATCCGAATGACATATTGAAACATGCTGAGAGAGTTAAAGAGAATTAGCAATTTTACTAAGTTTGAAAACATTACTTTAGAGAACACAGATGCTAACGAAATTTTGGAAATTTATCAAGTGTTTCTTTTTTAACATTTATTTATTATTTATTTTACCAAAAAGCGTAAAAGTTAACAATTCATTTAAAAATGTAGTTTTAACTATTAGGACCTAATTCAGACTATCTTCAGCTTGCCAACTTAACTGTCAACAATATATTCTCAAAACAATTTTCTTTTGATTTATTCTTCGTTTAAGGATTGTTCACGTCAACTTACGCACTTATTATTAACATGTCTATGTCATTGGAAAGGTATAACATACTGGAATCAGAATTACAACCCAATCTTCCAACTCAAAATAAAAATCTATCTTCATTCGAATCACTGCAATATTTAGGGTAGACTGCATATATCACACAGACAGATATATTCAATTACACCTTAAAATAAAAAACATTATCATGTTCACCTGGAGTTGACAGAACACTGCAACTGCTGAAACACACGTTACACTTATGAATCAGCAACAAACCAGAACAACCACTTAAAATAATGTACAAAGCGTTCTGATTGAAAAAGATTTCACAACACATAAAAGACGTGCAAAAAAAGTAAATCACAAATTAAGAATAAAATATAAATAAGAGGTCTTGCTATGTGCTGAGGAAAGCCTTAATGTTGAGCTTTAGGACACACAAGTTAGGACATTGCAAAATCAAATCAACAAACATTAATAAGTGTTTAATACTATATATATAATATTCAACTCATACATTCTCTAGACTTAATATGAAAATCATGCAACTAAAAATAAACTAAGTAACCCCAATACCCAATAATTATTATTCAATATACATTATGATACCATGGTAATATAAAGAAACTCCCCAATTTGTTTACAATATTTCGTTTTCAGAAGTAACTTAAAGAAATTTAAAATGTTTCCCAATAGCTTTACAAAACATTAATATATTTTTGTATTTTTTTCTGTTTAAGGATCCTCCCTTCTTTTATCAGGCTGAAAATACGTTCCCGTTTTTCTCCTATAACTTCCCTGCACCTAGCGTAAGTTACCAAAGAAAGAATTATTACCATGAATCCTGGTCACAATGGGCACTTTCTTCTATTTCATTTTTTATTTCTTAATTCTCAATGCGAATATTTCTAGTCCAGGGCGTATCTTTATTGAAATGGTTGATGAAAAGGGCACGCGAAATTTGCGGAAATATCTTTCGAAAACTCCGAAAACATTTACGCTAGAGATCCTCCTAAGGCATCAAAAGTTTTGTAGCTATAATGTCCTATTCTTTAAAAACCCTGCAATTGATTTGCTCCTTTACAAAATAGCAATAGGACCTCAAAATATATATATTTTTTTCGGCGGCTTAAAATGCATTTAGGCCTTTCATACTCTTAGAAGGTAGTGTTAATTATATAATAAAACTATCAACTAAATTTCGTTAAAATCAGTTTAATGGTTTTTGCATGATAATTTTTCAATTGAGGTATAAGCGAAAAATGAACTTGTTCAAAATTGATGCAAACTCCAAACACCCAATTATAGCTTTTACAGATGCGCCCTGGGACTATTCGTTAAAATGGT